>JANIJG010017446.1:0-17906 GCA_024611175.1 Megaceryle torquata | reverse complement strand
TTTTCTTATCTTGTGTAATGTAAATTTAAAAATCATGTTGTCTGTATATATATATATATATATATTCTTTTTCTGCCCTATATCTGCCTTTCCAAATATAGTATTCCACTTAATACATTAAATTGTAAGATAGTGATAAACAACTGTAGACACAAAAATGAGATGAGAAAGTAACTTTATCATCTGAGTCTGTACAGTAATAATTGTATTACTTCTTTCCTTTGAAATACATTACCCTTTTACTCAGTAGGAAAAAAAATAAAACAAACAAAACAAACAAACAAACAAAACAAACAAAAGAACCCCAAACAATACAAAAAAGCAAAACAAAACAAATACACACAAAAAAACCCCACAACTGAATGGATTCCAAGTCTCGATGTCTTCAGTCTGTGCTTCTAAACTTGCACTTAGACATAGAGTTTGTGATCTTTACTAGGCTTTGCTACTGGAACAAAATGATAGCACCAGACTTCCTTAACTGAACATCAGGAGAGACTTTCTGAAAGTAATCTTGCTGTCAGGCAGAAGAATCCAATGTGGAGATTGTCAGATGCTTTTGATTGAATATGCTATTTGGGAGACAAAACACTTCACAAACACATATTTTGGTTGTTTTTTTCTTAAATCCTTTTCCTATCTTTTCCTACTCCTATTCCCTTGCAAAACAGATTTTTTAAGACCATTCCCTTCAATATATTTATATACATGGAAAATTTTTGTGAAACTGAATACTTTTCTCCCAGCCATTGCAACTTGTAGATTAGAGAGGTACTGTTCTATGTCTTTTTTGTTTTGTTTTTTAACCTTAATCATGTTTTTCTCTAATCATCCTTTCTGTTTTCCACAATTCAGTGGAGGTATTTTGTTAGTTTAGTAGACATGAAAAGAAACCTGTCTTTTCTCTTGTGAGTTTAGAAAAGAGATGGTCTGAGGAATGAAGCAGCAGTGTTAATATTCAAGCTAGAATGGGTGGAGAAGCAGACTATTAAGAATATAAGTGCAGTTCCTGAAAAGCTTGACAGCCCATGCTGTAAAGCTTGCTTACCCATCTAAACTAACCTCACCTTGCTTATTAATTATATAACACATAAGAAAGTTAAAACTGTTCAGTCATCAACCAGGTGAGCATAATATGGTCTAACCTTATTTGATTTTACCCTCAGTATCAGAATAGCAGGCTACCTTAAGATTTTTTTCTGTAAATTTTTTTTGCACTATTTTCAGCAATCTCTTGGTTTGTTAACTCTTGAGAAGTAAATGCAAAGTTTTTAGTATTTAAAGTATCATAGAAGCATGTATTTTTCAAATCAGATGAGTGGAATAAATTTACTTAGACAGCTAGAGATAGACTCACATATTTTACTTTGCAATGTCTGATCAATTACAAGGAAGATATAGAAGAATTGATTTTATTCTTCCTTTTTTCTTTTTTTTAATGGAAGTGATCACAATTATTTTCTTAGAGTCATATCTGAATTGAACTCATACAGTAAGAAAAAAATACACTTCAAGCATTTTTTTCTCTTCTATTTTTTAAAAAAATGTTTTAAGTTATGGTTGTCTGAGATATTTACACTGTCCTTTTGATACAAGAAACAACTCCTAAAAGCAGTGGAGATTCAGCTATAGTGCTTTTCAGAGTGCCACTGGCAAAAAAAGAATCAAAAAAGGACTGTCACTGTTACAGAAATTCCTTTTAATTTTATTTAAAAAAAAAGGAAAAATGCAGTAAAAAAAAAATCAAACCTCAAATTGTAATTTCTGTGTTATAATAAAACACAATTAAATTTCAACTATTTAAAAAATTTAAAATTAAAAAATAATGTTTAGTACTTCTCTATATTACTTCTACAAAGTTAATTTATGATCTGTTGCTTATCATGTGTTCCTTACTACTTTCTGCTCTCTCCTTACAGGCAAGCAAAGTTTGGTACTACTTGCTTACTTTTGAAGTTCTCCAGTGTATCTCTGTGGACTATTCTTTAAAGTAATGGTGCTAAACTAATAGAAAATACTATAAATAATAGTATAAATATGAAGCTTCTAAATTACTGTTGCAGATGTTCAAACTATTTATAGTAGAAAAAAATATGCAAATGATCAAGAAAAACTTGATTGGATAGATCAGTACCACCACTGACGATACTGATTTTGTAAGGAAATCAACTGAACATGCACTGAATTATATTTTTATCCAAAACTAAAAAAAAAGAATGATACTGATCTACTACACAGAGTATTTCCTCTTCTTACCTCATGCCAAAGGTTATGGAGATGATTTGTCTGATTAAACTGCACTTTGGAGGTTACTGGTTTCAGAACACAGTATACTTATTCATGGACAGTATTGGAGAATTCACGGACTCTCAAAACATTTAATACCAATTATGTGTATTTATTTTTGCTATTTATCAGCTTTTAAATACTCACAGTCTTAGGCTGTTCTGCCATTTGCATGGACATTTTGAAGACTTCCCAATTCACTCCTTTGAGCTTAATGTCATGATGCTAAAGGGTTTGCTCAGCATGAAAGCAATCATTTAGTTAAAGGACTGGCATATCAATCATTTGTCAGCCCTGCAGAAACCCATCCATGTATGGAAGAAAAAGGATCAACAAACAGACAACCCATCTCCCACCATTTCTCTAGGCTGTTTTCTGTATTTGTTTTTGGTATTTTCTTCACTGTTAAAATTTCTTCCCAGCAGCAAGCAGTCAATACCACAACTACCTTCCACTTCAGTGCTGCCAGGAATGCAGTCTTTTATAAACACTGTCTCATTGCAAAAAGAGGAAATATAGCTCTTTCTCAATTTAAAAAAAAAAAAAAAAAAAAGTGTCCAAAATCTCACCTTATTCAGAAGATAGAATTATTGCTCATAAAATGTAGCCAAGAATTCAACAGTTGATGAAAAAGTAAATTTGTTGCTGTTAAAAGCTTTGAGGAACTGATTAGTAACATTACAAAGTTGAAGTGCTGGATCTTTCCTAATGATGCGCACCTGTAATGTATTGCTAGATCTGGATCAATGAGTTAGCATGTGAGATTAATTTCATATGTGTGTATCTGGTTTACATTAAAGGTAAATTACTAAGCAAAGCTGAGTCAGGCTCAATGCCAAAAGCAGAAAGTTGTAATACAAAACTTATATAGGTTGGCAAAGGTAGCTTCCATAACTTTACTTGCCTTGCCAGAATCAAGATAAGAGAAAAATCTGTATATATGTTTTGAACTTCCTTGGTCCTTACCTGGACCTTTTAAAACTTTGAAAGGACTCATCAGTAAATCCAGGTTGTGCAAGTAACTGTCATCCTCAAAATTTATTTTTATGTATCTTGCCATACAGTTGCAACACTAAATGAAAATATTAACATATAGTTTAAAAAAAAGCAAATTAAATCCATTGGAAATATTTTTTCTTCCCACAGAATGTACAGATCGTATTCCTCATAGCTGATACCATTTCAGCCCCAGTATTAATAGAAGTACTGAGAGAATTGGCAGAGAAGTTTATGTAAAGACCTTTCAACTTTTTTGAGTCCTCCAAATATACCAAGTTTATTAATGGCCAAGGCAAATGGTGAGACCTGTTTCATTCTTGAAGACAGCTTTGCTTGAAGATAAATACCTATGTTATTTATGTAGAATTATCTGTAAACTGAAAGTATAGCTAAGATGTTTTATTTTTGCATAAGTTTCAAAAGGATATTTTCTAGAAAAGAGGTCCTTGTTTAAGTGAATGCACAACATAGTATTTTTACACAGAAACTTACTGGGGTTTGGAGATGGAGCATATCTAGCATTCATGAAAGCTTCAGGAAAAAGTTTTTCTCATATTCAAGCTAGAATTTGTGTGTAGGCCTACAGGTAGAGAGAGTTGGAGCATAGCCAAACAGCAAACAACACTGTGGTAAATCAGAGGATCGGTCCGTATTTAGTGCTGGACTGTCTGATTCAGGTATGGGAACTGTGCTTCAATTTCCTGCTGTGTGTTGACTTCTGAACCATGAACTGTTCTGGGTTTTTTTGTCAGGACGTCCCGAATGGCTTTACTGTGAAAAGGACTATCAGTTCATACCAGCTACTGACCTAGGGATACCAATAAGCTCACAGAAGTCTGCACTATTGCCAAGCAAGTCTGCCTCCTCTTATGTGAGGATCTCTTTAATACCCCAGATATCTAACTTCAAATGAGCATTGTGTAATCCATGAAACTACATCAGACTTTAATGGAGACTTTGTCATTACATGTTCAATAGTCCATTGAGTGAGTTTGGGAAATAGTATACTCAGCTATACCCTGTGGTATACTTGGTAATGGCGAGTGCTTCCTTTTACCAGTAGTGTTCTTGGATATTAATCAGTTCCCATGTTTCTCTGAAATCCTAGGTGTGGTTCTGTTTAAAGTGGACATCTTCATTTAATTAAAAATGTTATTTTATACACATTTTACCTTCCACATAGCAAAATAGGTATAATTGGAAGTTGTCAGAATCAAAATCTATTTATCATTAAGACACCAGGGAGAGCTATCATGTTACCATGAATGAGAAATAAGTCGCATAATGAAATGAGACTTAAGGTAACAAATGGTTAATTAAATGTCTGTTAGTGAAAAATAAAATAAATTGGTGCGTATACAATCCAGTCTCTGAAAAGAGTGGCTGTATTTCTCTTCTTCTGATGTCAAATCTGGTGCCTTTAACATACTGTTCTAGGCGGTAGACACATTACAATTAAATAAAAGCTAGTAATTGAATGGTCTTTTAGTATATTCTCTGATGGCAGGATTAATTCTCAAAAGTTAGTAACTGAAAATCAAAATACTGGAAAGGTCACAAAAATAGCTATCAAGTATAACTCACTTTCGTATTGGCTTCTGGGTGAGGAAGAAAGCAATAGAAAACACTAAAGTTTCAGAGGATTTTAGGGTATTATTGAAGCAATAGCATTAACAAAAATAATTTGATTAGAATCATTCGGCACAGGTTTAAGAGGGGAAATTCAGGCTCAAGTAAATTAAAAGGTCTTCAAAGATGTTATTGTCATGCAGCTCAAGTGACTTTGGGCAATGGTAATGAGATATGGACTCATTCACCTCTGGGTCATTATTTTAAATTTGACTAAGGTCAATGGCAACCAGAAGTCATTGGTATCTTATGGCTTAGTGACCAGTGTGAAATAAGCTGAAGGTCTCCTTTGTACGCTTATTGGACATTAGCCCACATCAAAAAGGCACCCTCACAATTGATACTGCTGTTGTCGATCTTAACAGCATTGAAGGAGCTACATGGGCACACAGGCTGCACTCCCATCTGAACTGTGGAGGTGGTCTTTCTAGGTCAAGAATGACATATACTAGGAAGCTGAAACAAAGATACTTCTAGCAACAGTGCCTTTGCTGTACCTTTACAACTTTACAACTGTGAGAACAATCTAACTCAAGTACCATATAAAAATAAGATATTAAAAAACCCAACCAAATAAAAAAAAAAAAGAAAGAAGCCAACAACAACAAAAAATAAAATATTGGGAAAAGGGAAAAAAAAAGAAAAAATAAAGAAAAGATAAAAAAAGACAAAGTGCTAAAAGCTTATGCTTTGTTTATTTTTTTCTATATGAATAGTTTCCAAAAAGTATTTCCTCCAAAAGAGGACATAATGGGTTTAACATAAATACACTAGAATATAAAGCTTATCTAAATCCGGAGATGAATGAGTGTCTTGGGAAAATTTACCATCAAGACATAAATAATAAAGATTATTTCATTCAATGTATGTACACAGCTGAAGTGTCAATGAAATATAACCTGTGCATATGTGGTAGACATAAAATATATCTTATATTTATTGGAATATATAAACTCTACAGGCATTTATTAGCAATGAGTTAGTAATGAGAGGTTTCTTTTAATTCAAGCTATGAAGACACTGATCAAGGATAGCTATCTGAGATGCCGAAGACTGGAAAATAACCCAAACCAATCCCAGTAACATTTTTACATAAAGTCTGTTGCCTAATATAACTACCCTGGGTACTGCCTACTTTTTTGTTTGTTTAATTACTCACTCTCCAACTGAGCTTATGATTCTGTCTGCATAGCTTTGTCAGTTTACTCTGAAGTCCAGAGTAAGTTGTCCCTGAAAAGCAAAGTGGTTGTTTCACTCCTCCTCCCTCCAGACCCTCTGTGTCACACTTACTGGGCTCTAATCACAAATTCTCCTATAACTAAGGAGGAAGTCTCCTCCTTATTTCCACCCCTAGGGACTGTCCCAAAAAGAAATGTTTTGAATCCCAAATGACTGCAGATGCCTTCTGACACAGGCATCAGCTTAATGCATCCTGCTTGCCTGATACTGAATGTTATCTGGCAATATGTCTTACTGCAATGGGAAGCACTAAATTAAATGATCCATATATTACATTTGCAAAAGTAGAAACTTATTGTACATGCAGCAGCAGATTTCAGAAAGAGAGATAGCTAAGAAAACCTGTTCAGGTTAGAAATTACCTAATGCTGACAGTATCTAAAATGAGATGGGTACAAAAAAGTTAATATAAACTTTACAGCAGAAAGTACTGAAAAACAAACCTATTGGAAAAACTTTTATTCTATCTCTTCTTTTAAGTGTATCAATATTTTAACTGGCAGGCTGCAGGTTTAAAAACTGATAGGCTAAAGGACCTTGTTTAAATTAGCTTTTAGCTAAAGATATAAAATTTTCCCCATCTTAAATGCAGCTTTCAAACATGAACAATTTTCTTTAAAAAAATTCCCTCTCAGAAGAATTCACTAGAAAAATGAGGACAAAAGACAATTCCAATTACAAATATATTCTACTAAGTATGACATACAGCAAGAAATTGGGCTGCACCTGTACAATGCAGAGATCCAGTATGGGATTTCATTGCTAATTTTCACCTAATTGTAAACAGTTCTTGCAAGATGTGTCAAAAAAGAAGTGCTCCTAGTTCTGGGCTCTTTATGCCTACTAGTATGCTGTGATGTCTTTCTAATAATTTTTTTAGACCTTAACATGTTAATTAAGAAATCTTTTTTATTACTGGGACCCCCCCCCTTCAGCTGACCTTTTTATTTTAATCCAGTTCCACTGATCCAATCATACAATAAATCATCACAGGTTTAGGTTTAGATGCATCTGAATACATGAAATCCCATAGGCAAAAGAAGATGCAAAATACCAACAGTTTCTATTTAGTGCTACTCTATGGATCATTGACCATATCTTGTCAAAATATGCATCATGGAAATAGTAAGGTTGATTTTTTTATTGTTTTTTATAAAGTACTTTGCAGATGCATCATATACAGAGAATTACTGAGTTTTCTTATAAATAATCAGACCAGTCAGGTTTTTAATTGTTTTGGGTTTTTTGCCCCATTCTTTTCAGGATAAAAGACCAACAGTTTGATTTATTGTTAAAATGAAAGACACCAAAATATCCACAATTAATGCATTTTTAATTTAATATTTTACTCCTTTGGATTGTATTAATGCATACAGGTACAAAAAATAGAAATATCAAAACTAATTTCTACCTTTTAAACATCTCATTGCAACATTTGAAAACAAATATTTGTTCAAATTTTCACAATTTCAAGAACATTAAACAATTACTTGAATCAAAATTCCAGTTCTTGATAGGGGATGTTTTCAATTACTTTGCCCAACTCAGTGTAATATTTTTCTAATGATTCTTTCTTTGCCTTCAGAAAGAGAACAAACTCCAGGTATTACTTTTTTTGTTGCTTTGGGTCACTTCAGGTTTATGACTGGTTAGTTGATATTCCTCATTTCATTTACATAGCTATATCCATGCCAACCATTCTTCACTCAAGATGCATAAAAGAGGAAATACACAAGTAGTTCCAGAAGCACCTTGTAATAGTACTCATTTATGCATGATATGTTCATAGCACATAACTATCAGTATATGATGCTCTAGAATATAAATATTTATTAATCTATAAATTCAATTTTTTAATTTTAGCAAGTTAGGGGTGAAGGGGGATGTACCACACCTGTTTATCCCATTGTCATGGTGAATAAGCCACATTTTAGTGTTGTTTGTCATTGATAAATAATTTGTATATTATTCTCTTTTCTTTCTATCTGTACATCCTGTACCAACAGCTATGTATACCAGTAAAGAAAGCAGTCAGATAGATAGATACATAGAAAGATATGATGAATAAAATAATTTTAAAACTATTTCAGTGAATCACAAAATATAAATTCTACTGCAGCAGTTATCCACAGGATTATTCTTATCAGCTAAATGTTAAGCGATCTGTTTGGATATAGTTGCCACTTGTTCTGAATAAGAAGAGATACATATAAATGAAACAATTTCTTAATTACACTTTCTCTGTATAAAATCTCACTGGTCCCACAGACAACTATTGTGTAAGAGCAGGACATGAGGCATTTATTTGGTATTAAAATATAATCCACAAGATGCTAAAAAATCTTTGCCACTTGTATTTTCTTTCTGCCATCTCAATATTTTTGTATTTCTGGTATGGAATTCTGCTAATTAAAAGTGGGTTTGCAACTTTTTCCACATGTCATAATAGCTTGTGCTTCATTCACCTTGCAATCCAATTGAACATTTTTTCATGGTTTGTAGATGGAAGGAGCAATTCTGAAGAATTATGACATGAAGACAAAGCAGAAATTCACCTTCCTACTTCTCAAACATATTAGAAAAATATCTATTTTGTAGAGTTTAATCTACATCCTGGAAGCTTCCAGGAAATGAGATGTAGTGGGTTATTATGACAGAATGTTGCAAAATATATGGTATGCAAGAATCAGGTTTGACAGAGAAACTGGACTTTACAGGTATTTTCCATCTCTAACCTCTATGAATCTATGATACTCAAACATATTGAAGTCATTTCAGCATGGTATTAATTGTGCTCTCTCTCTGTTTGAGTATCTGCATATATGTGTGCTGTTCTGTATAAAGCATCCCTTGTTTCAAAGTTTTTACCCAGAACTATAATGCTTAATATTCTGCTATTCTGTTCTCCCATAAATTATTGGTTTCAGTATTACACATCATAATCATCTGAACACTTCAGTTGCTGACATTTCATTCTCTTTTATCCTATCCGTGAATCATATTTCCATATGTATGTTATACATGTGAACCTACAAGTAATGAAAGATAAAATAGAAAATCTTCAAAAAATAATAATTGCTGTATTTTTAAATATTACAGCAGCCTTGAAAAAGTTAATGATTCATCCAGTGCTGGACATAGCATATAAAGACAAATGTTAAATATCCCTCTGTCATTAAAATTGACATGGTGGTAAATGAAAGAATTTCCTTTTTCTATTATTTATTTATATTTGGCTACATGGTTAATGGAACATCTGCTTAAAAACAAAGGACCCTTCACCAAGTGCTTACTTTTTTTCCTCAATTATCTTACATACTATCAACAAGAATCAGCTTTTCCTCTGCAGAATACCTAACTTGTTAACACCCAGATTGTTTGAAAAAAAAAAAATCTCTGCATTTGTGGGCAAAGTCTTATCTGTGGCATGCAGAAACACATGAAATCTCAAAATAGAAATGTATCAACGTTAATGTCGGTGAGCTGAAGGGAAGCAGGACCTGCCACCATGATTAACAGATCACCTGACAGAGCTCCTTCCTGTGCGCGAAGAACAAATACATAACTCTGGCAACCAGGCAGAGTTGCTGTTTTCTCAAGTCACAATTATTAATTGCTTTGTAATCTTTGCTGGACTCACTGAGGTTACCCTATAGGACATAAGACTGAAGGCCGGACTTCTTTATTTATATTTACTCTATATCAAATATATCAGACACATTTCTTAGCTGGGAGATTAGCTTTCTACAAACACTTATGACTCTCCCTGTAATTAGCCTTTTTGTTAGTGTATTATATTAATAGTTTTAGGTAATGGAGTTTCCAGAACTAGCAAGATAATTTTTTTTTCTTTCTTTTGTGAAATAACCCAGTGTAAGTAAATGACAGATTCCTCCTGTGAGTGCAACTGCTACTCAGGAACTGTACATGTACATAAGCCCCATGCAAGATCACTACATTTAAGCCATTATTCTAGTATCTCATATTTAATACACTTTATTAGCCACTCTTTTCTGAATGTTGATCAATAGCATTACAAATGGGTAAATGTCAGCGAAATGGCACCATCAGAAACTCATAGTCTAGTCCAATGCCACAAGGATGAAACAGTCCAAGTGTCTTTGTATACAGTTGTCACTCACATGAGCAAATTGCATCATCTACCTGGACTTGTGCAAAGCCTTTGACATGACATCCTGGTCTCTAAATTGAAAAGACCGGGATTTGATGGATGGACCATTTGATAGATAAGGAATTGACTGTATGGTCGCACTCCCAAGTGCGATCAAGTGTTGTGATCAGTGGCTCTATGTCCAAGTGGCAACCAGTAATGAGTGACATTCCTCAGGGATTGGTACTGGGACTGTTGCTGTTTAACATCTTTGTTGGTAACATGGAGAGTGAGATTGAGCAAGTTTATGGATGACACCAAGATGTGTGGTGCAGTCAACACGCTGGACTGAACGGATGCCGTCCAGAGCAACCTGGACAGGCTTGAAAGGTGAGCCCATGTTAACATTATAAAGTTCAACAAGACCAAGTACAGAGTCCTGAACCTGGATCAAGGCAATCCTAAGCACAAGTACAGTCTGGGCAGAGTATGGATCAAGAGCAGTCCTGAGGAGAAAGACTTGGGCATGCTTGTTCATGAAAAGCTCAATATGAGCCAGCAATGCGTGAATGAAGCCCAGAGAGCCAACTGTATCCTGGGCTGCATCAAAAGAAGCATGGCCAGCAGGTCAAGGGAGGCAATTTGGCCCCTCTCCTCCACTCTTGTGAGACCCCACCTAGAGTACTGTGTCCAGCTCTGGAGTCTCCAACACAAGAAGAACATGGATCTGTTGGAATGGGTCCAGAGGAAGGCTATGAAGATAAACAGGGAGGCTGGAGCACCTCTCCTATGAGGACAGGCTGAGACAGTTTGGCTTGTTCATCCTGGAGAAAAGAAGGCTCTGGAGAAACCTTACAGCAGCTTTATAGTATCTGAATGGGGCATACAAGAAAGGTGGGGAGGGACATTTTACAAAGGCCTGTACTGATAGGATGAGGGGTAGTGGTTTGAAACTGGAAAAGGATAGATTTGAATTGGAAATAAGAAGGAAATTCTTCATGCTGAGGGTAATGACACCCTGGAACAGGTTGCCCAGGGAAATTCTGAATGTTCCATCACTGGATGTGTTCAGATCCAGGCTGGATGGGGCCTTGAACAACCTGGTCTAGTGGGAAGTATCCCTGCCATGTCAGGAGAGTTGGAACTAGATGATCTTTCCAATACAAGCCATTCTAGGATTGTTACACACCACTGAATATTCTATCCATCCTGACATTTAGTTTAGTTCAAGATAGTCCTTGTTTCAATAAAGGACTTTCCTGAAAACCTAACAAACTCTTTTGTTCTCACTGCAGTATTTCAATTTTTTTCCCACTCAAACCCCAGAAATCATGGCAGTAAAGAATGGAAAGAATCAAAAGCCACTGACTGCTGAGGCATTCAGATATGGGACTAGCACCAGACACTGCCTGTGCTATCAGGATCTTGGCTTACTCAGGTATAGTAAGGTCAGAAACTGTATGATTTAACTGTTCCTTTCATCAGTCATCAAGACTAATCCTTTTCTAATGTGCAATCTTTGGAAGGGTTGTAAAACCAGATTTTTACTTTTCCCCTGTAAAATACAATCAGATTGAAGTCATACCCTATGATATTTGGGTACCCCACACTGAATACCCTAACAGTGCATTTGCTGCTCTAGACTTAATAAAGCTCTGCAGTAAGCTTGTAAAGAAATGTCCTTAAGAACATGAAGACAATTATCATAACTAAAAGTATTGCATTGCTATTCTTAAAAGATTCTGGGTAATCTAGTATTGAAATTGTGCTGTATAGAACATCTTTTTAATGTATAATTTCATGGGTTTAATGTATAATTTCTATGTTTCTCTCCTTTGACTTTCATTGCCCCACCAGATTACTTCCTCGCCCATAGTTTCTGAAATCTGTTTAGCAGCATATAATGGCTAAGGGAAAATGCATGTTGCTTTTTGTGTCCTTTCAGGCTATTAATCATTAGTAACCTTGTATTCAGAGTTAGTTCATTAAATATGTATGCCTTTTTGTAATCTGATGCCTGATATATGTTACAAACATTGTGCACTAACAGCAATTATATTCTCTCTAATGGGTTTTGTAATTGTAATACCATGTTGGAGAAGCCTATGAAGTCTGAAATTCTAAAAATATCAGTAAACCAAATTCTGCTCAATGATAGCTCAGTAATAAACACATGGAGAAAGGTCTTAGTTTGGAACATGATAGGATGAACTATGCAGGGAACTGAATTATTAAGATTAATCTTTATTTTAATCTGATGAAGAACAAAGAGATGAGGGAAGAAACATATCACAAACACTGCAAAATATCATGGCAGTATAAAGTCTTTATTTAGTTGTCATGTCCTCACTGCTCTAAACCTAGCTACTTCAAACTTGCTAAATTTTTTTTTTTTTTAATTCCCCAGTGCAAATGATCCTTCTCTGAGTTATCAATGACTAATAGAATATTCTTGGTGGAGATCTCAGCAGATTTTCCACTTTCTGCAAATAAACCACACCATAAATATTTACCAAAAACTTTTTAATAACAGGAAAGCTAGTATCTCAAGTACCTTTAATCTATTTCTCTTTTACTGGTAAGCCTTCAATAATAAGAACAATACTATGGTACTAAAAAAATGTAAAACCTGAATCAACTAAAGACCTTTATTTATGGGAGTTTTATCCTCTGTACTAGAATAAACCTTCATAGGATATGATGAACAGTCAGCAAATATTTGTCATGCTTTAGAACTCTGTAGCAAGTTTTCAGCAGCTTCTCAGTAGCAAGTTTTGTTCTTCTGATGCATAATGAAGCTTTGCTCTGATTGCAACCTAATTGAAGAATTTTTATTTAAAATAAAAGGGTCTTGAAAGTATTCTTTTTTTCAGTTACAAAGTTTTTAATATAGTTAACCTACAACATTAAGAAATATCACTGGCATAGAGCAAGACCCACGAAATTTGAGCAGTGCTGACTCCAGAATTTCCAACTCATTATGGGTGGTGAGGGATCATTCTGAGATTACAACAGATATTCTGGCATCTAGCATCTTATATTTCTCTTGTGAAAGAAATTTTTTAGAGTTCTAGCTAGGCTATCCTAATAAAAAGCTGTCCTACACACACACAAGTGCAGAGGAACAAGGGCAGATGGGGACACAAATTAGTACCCTGCCATGGTTAATCCCATACCCACCATGGGAGAGCCATCAGCCCATTAAAGGCTCCTCCATGCATACAGGAGAGCCACTAACCTATTAAAAGTTCTTGAAAGAGTACAGAGGCATGACAGCAGATGGGGAAACCAAATAATCCAGCCAGAGACACAAGCCCCCACCTTGTAGCCTCCTGGTGATGTCTCAGGGAAGACTCCAGTCCCATGGGTTAGAGCAGCATGCATCATCTACAGCAGCACTCTGTAGCATCTTTTGGATGGAGGGTTGTTACTGTCTACACAAGTATGAGACATTATGGGATATATGGGAAACTATTTTGGGATTGTGCAACTTTTATTTGCAGATGTTTTAGCATTAACCAAAAGTGCAAAAGTAACTATCAAGGTGGTTTAGGAGGAACAAGTGTATTAAAATAGTGTGATAAGGGGATAAAAGGGGCAGAACATATGAAGACAGATGGCTGATAAGTACACTTGTCTGGCCATGTCCTGTACCTGACCAGAGCAATTTATCCTGCTCTCTTATTAAACACTACTCATAACTATTTTCCTGGGTGAGGGGACTTCAGTGTATGTGTATGTTGGTCTGTACTAGCAACCAGGGAGTGAGGGGAAGAGGACTTCAGCTTAAGCAGTTCACAGGTCCAAGAGGGCAGCAGCTGGGAAAATGGAGTGTCTAAGGTCAACTACTGGAGGGATCTGTACTGTATATACATTTATATTTCTATTAACAGACCTTCAAACTGATCAATCAGAGAGAGTGAATGGGTGAGGCCATTGTTCTGTGTGTTTCTGCCTGTGTTAATCTGTACAAATGGCTTCATATGTAGTGTATGTACATCATAGAAGTGTGCTTGTGGTTTGCCTATCAGGAATACCTTGTCAGCCTAGTGACTGGACCTGGGACATAGAGCTGTTACAGCCTTGCCTCTAGGTTTGTTGGATTCAGTAACTCCCTAATAGATTTGAACCCTCAAACATTTTCAGATTTGGGTTTAGTTTTCTTAGAGGAATCTGTAAGTTATAGGAATGGCTTGTTCCCTTCTGCTTGCAAATGGTCATCAGCTCATCATCTGAACAAATTGCTATTAAATTATTTGATTAAACAAACCATGAATCCTGATGAGTGTATTTGAAATTATTTGGAAATTTCAAGTTAATTGCTTTACAAAATATGCAAATATTTAAGTCAGTGTTTACTAAGAGCTGTTCTCGTCTATCAAGAAAGACTCAGTGGAGTTAAAGAGCATACAATGAAGAGAAACTTAAAGAAATAAGGCAAGAGAACAGCTGTTTTTTAAAGAGAATTTGAAAAGGCTAGGACTCTAATTTGAAAAGAAGACAAAGAAGGTATATTAGTAAGATTTAGAAACAACAGCAAAGTAGTAGATGAATATAGAACTGCTACCACCAAATCCCACAGTAATGGGCATAGGAGGCTCTCACTGAATCAAATACAAGGTAAACAGATCAAAAAAAGTACTTAAAACATTAGGCAATGCAATTCTGGAATCTCTTGCTGTAGTAGTTTGTAGGTGAAAACTGTATCAGTGGGCTCTAAGGTGAATTAGAACAATCCATAGATAACAAGTCTGTAAACAGATATTAAAGTGAATACATAGGAATGTACATTATAACATCCCTAATTTAATGACGGAATAGTAGAGTCTACAAGGGAAATTGACTGCAGTAGTTAGGCTTGTATGCTGTTTTGAAATGGCAAATCCTACTGACATTAATGGAAGAAGGACTAAGTGGAGGGTTGCTCTGAATCCAAGAACATTTCTTACATGCTTATTTTTATGGACTTCATCAGGTTCATGAGTCCATTTTCTTACGTGTTACTCAGATGTATTCCATAAATTTGTGACTGAAGGTCCTCATTCTGCAATTTTCCATAGGAAGATGTACTTTTGCATATGCAGTTTATCTGATTTCCACTGTCACACCACTGTAGCAACACAATAACAGGTTTATGGAAGTATTTAAAAGTTGCAGAAAGATAAAATGATAATTAAAGAAATAAATTCCAGAAAGGAAGTATAGTGACAGCTAATCAGCATTAGCAGCATGAATAAAATATCAGAGCAGGAAATATTGCATAGAACCACAATCTTAAAATGTAACATGAAAAGCATTTCAGTCATTCGCCAGGAAGTAGCCAGGTATAGTCAATAGACATTGTATTTTAAAAATATTCTTTAGATCCAGTCAGTAGAGTCTTCTGGTTCTGCCTCAGTATATAGAGAAGGTTCTGCTGTTAAGTCAAATGGTTTGAGAGAATGCTGTTTCCTTGGAGTACGCAATAAACCACTTTATAGTTCACCATTTCTATTGCAGAACACATCCCCTTCAGAAAAGTAAGAATTTATAGAAATGTAATATTGTTATTGCATAAACTAGAATGATTGGACTTTGGACAAAATTATGACTTTGTTTAGAGAGAAAGACCTCCATCTATTTATAAAACTTACAACTGGAAAAGGTGTTATTAAGAACTTATGGGAAAACAGCTTTTCCTTCATAATTTGGCTTTGCTCATCCCAGAATTTATTTCTTTTTTAGTTGAAAAGAGGAATAATTAAAATGTTTGGCTAGTTAGTAACTGGTAAGCTATCTTCAGTACAGATATGAAGAAAAATAATAAAAGTATCTGCTATACAGTGATAAAAATAACACTAGAAAAACAAGTTGCAATATTATATACCTGATGATTCAGTGACTATTACTCTTGCCTAAAGAACACCCTCATGTTACCCATTTCCCTACAGAGCTCTCATTTAAAGCAAATGGCAAACAATCAGATAATTTTAAAATAAATGCATCATTAAC
Organism: Megaceryle torquata; assembly: GCA_024611175.1. Classification (NCBI taxonomy): domain Eukaryota; kingdom Metazoa; phylum Chordata; class Aves; order Coraciiformes; family Cerylidae; genus Megaceryle; species Megaceryle torquata. The sequence continues at coordinate 1,651 of JANIJG010017446.1, read as the reverse complement.
ATCTCTAAACATTATAAATTTAGAAAATGTTTGTATGCTGTGAGGCATTGGTATGCAAGGCATAATTGTTTTGGCTTTCAGCATAGACAACCCTTTGAGTAGCTGCAGTACAGTGTTTCTGATACTCCTGTTGGAATATTTAAAGAAACATCTTTGGAAGTGCTTTCTGGTATGAAATATCTCTTGCATGTAAGGTAAGATTCGAAACTGTAAGGGATATTTTTAGTTAGCACTGATTACCAAGAGTTCCAAATATTCAGAGATTAAAATTAAGTGCATAGATTGTTTAAGCTGAATACTCTAGAAATTCTCTCCCAACCTGAGAGTAGTCTAGAAATCTTGGCCATCAACTGCCTGCTGTGTGGGCAGAATCTAAATTACATATTTAAATCTATTGTCTGGGTCTGCAGGAGCAAAAATGGTGTGTAAAATCAGTAAATGTCCCAGAAATCACTCTCAAAAAAATAGATGCCCAGTTTAAATAATCAAAACTAATGACTTTTACATCTGTAACTTCTGTGATTCCATGATTGCTGCAAAGATGTTTTGAATGCATCTATTTCAATGCAAATTCATTGTGAATATGTCTGTTTATATGCAAATAAAAAAGAAAACTTTTTTTTTCAAAAGATTATTCATTTTTTTATATAACCACTAAAATGCACTGTAATATCTTTGTTCTTTTGAAGTAATTGCTATAATTTATTTGAAAATTTTCATCCATCTTTTGTTGGGTACTGAATATATCTTAGATAATCAAATCTCTTAACATAGAATTAAGGATAACATCAGAACCTTGCAAGCAGAATTCTTTATAAAAACATAAAAAATTTTGAAAAATATAGGTATAGAAACTTCAGAGTTCAAGGCAAAATTAACATTTCAAGGCAAGATTCCAAAATTACCTTAACCCTCACTCCTTAGACATCCCACTCATATTTCTCTTTCTTCCTGTACTCAAGATATCATATTCTTGATTCATTTTCCTGAAAGAACCTTTAAAAAGTCTAACTCATGCATTGAGTGTTCATTTTTATAGATTAATTCTAAGCATGTGTCCCACGAACTATAGTCATGGAATGGTTTGGAGGCCTATAAACTGTGTCTGTATTCTGTGAGTTTCCTTGTGTCCTCACCTCCATCCCTGGAAAAATGATGGAGCAGCCTATTCTGGAAGTCATCTCTAAGCACATGGAAGAGAAGAAGGCTATCAGGAGTAGTCAGCATGGATTTACCAAGGGGAAATCATGCTTGGCTAATCTGATAGCATTCTATGTTACCATGACTGAATGGGTAGATGCAGGGAGAACAGTGGATGTAGTCTACCTTGACTTTAGCAAGGCTTTTGACACAGTTTCCCATAACATCCTCATGATGAAGCTCATAAAATGTGACATAGAAGAACAGACAATGAGATGGATTAAGAATTGGCTACACAATAGAGCCCAGAGAATGGTAATCAATGATGCCAAGTCTAGCTGGAGACATGTAACTAGTGGAGTCCCCCAGGGATCAGTGCTGGGTCCAGTCCTGTTCAACATCTTCATCCACGACCTCAATGAAGGCACAGAGTATCTTCTCAGCAAGTTTGCTGATGATATGAAACTGGGAGGTTTGGCTGATACACCTGAAGGCTGTGCAGCCATTCAGC
>JANIJG010017445.1:48389-61199 GCA_024611175.1 Megaceryle torquata | reverse complement strand
CAAATGTTAATTTGCTTTCTGAAGTCTAAAATAAGCCTAGTGCACAGCCAGCAAACGATTTTTATAAATATGCCTGAGTGGTCTCTAAATGCTCTAAAAATGTATCTCTGCTTTGCTCATGTTGACTGACTGCTCTCTAAATATGTGAGTAAGCAAACGTGTGTAACTTGAAGGGGCCTGGAATTGTAGAAAAGCCTAGACATTGGATTCTGCTGAGTGTTGGGGAATTCAGCATCCCAAATAGATAGCCTGAAATGAGGTGTGGAGAGTCAAGTTCAAGAATTTGTCCTCAATAATGTCAGTGAGCAGGACTCTCTTTTAACAATTCCATTACTGATTATGACAAAACCTGTAGGTGCTCATCTCTGTGTTCATTCATTGTCTCTGTCTCCTGTGTGGCCTCATTTCACAGTCATTTGGTACTTTGGAGTTTGTAGTTTAAATTAATAGGGCCATACCTACACCCTGTTTGTCAGGAATCTGTATGTTCTTCAATTTTTTAAAATTTTATTTGACCTTGCATGTATTTATGTTCTTTCACATACAGTACAGACTTGTTTTAATTTTAATGCTTGCATAGTCATTGCTATACTATGCAGTTCCAAAGGCCCTATCAGTGAGTTCCTTATCTTTGTCCATCCCTTAGCAGTTGTACAGACCTTTGTAGGTTTCTGAAGTTTGCTACTCTCTGTAGTAAATTAATTTCCGCCTATGTTACCTGGTTATTTCTCAAGTTGCATTATGAAATAAATCTTTACCATTGCTGTGCATCACATCACACCTGAACTCCAGTTGACAGGATGTGATGAGTGTTTTTGTTTGCTAGTTAACAATCAGTTTCTGAGAATGCTTGGTCTGCACCAGTTGCTGTACTGATCTACAGGTGATCCCTTTTTAGGTGATTTTAAGCTATTTTTGGAGATGTATACTGTATTTTGAGAACTCTTTTGAGGCAGTGTACCAGAATAAATTTTACTTTACCTTTACAAAGATAAAAAACTATATCTGTCAGTGTAGAAAATGAGGTTTCTGATATTAGTTCTTGAAAAATATTTACTGTCTCTGGCATGAGAGTCAGAATGGATCATAAGGTTCATTAGAGTATTGCCTGAAATTTTTGAGAGGTCATGTAGTCTCACAGACAGTATTTTAACTATTAACAAAAGCTATATGTTGTAAATTCATCTCTTCTTTAAATGTCTAGAAAGGAGATCTTAAAATGAGTGGTTTCTTTTGGGAGTTAATAGAACTTTTGGAGAAAACACAATATCCTAATGTTATTTGTGAGAGGTGATAGAGAAGCCCAGTGGTTATGAACTGATGACAGCTCTGTGCTTGACTGTCACTGACAACCTGAGCTAGTGCCAAGGACTGTGGTACATAGTCTCTTTGAAATAAATTTGGAGTAGGCACTGAATGATTTGCTGTCTCATCTTTAGCTCTGGGGATATTGACGTATAACCATTTTTGTCTCAAGGGCTGAAGCAGACGTAGGGGTCATATGCTCCTTAGTGCCCATATGAAAAATTAATGGTAAATTGCTTTTTGTATGTTTAGTTTTAGACCACCAGAGAGGTGGTGGAGGCCCCATCCCTGAAGTCATTCAAGCTCAGGCTTGATGGGGCTCTGAGCAACCTGCCCTAGGTAGAGATGTCCCTGTTTGTATAGGGAGGTTGGACCAGATGACCCCTAGAGGTCCCTTCCAGCCTAAAACGTTCTATGATTCTATATTGAGAATGTGCCTGCACTGAATAAAAACAGATTATTGAAGGAGGGAGTGTAAAATTGCCTGTTACTTGCTTTGGAGTTTCTTCTGAGAATATTTTGTAGGGCCTTTGAAAGAACAGAGTAACAGTTACAAGGAGGCAAAATGTTAAATAGCTTTTCAGCAGGTAGAATTGCTGCTGGGTGTATTTGTGTATCAGAGAAGAAATCTGATCTTGTTTTCTCAAGCACAGTTTACACTGTGTGAGTTTGTAGCCAAATTTGTTTGCTTTTGTCTTAATTTTTCTCTTCCCTTTCTGAAATGTAAATGTTTTTAAGATGAAATTTAGAGGTTGTTAGAAAAACTGAGAGATTGACATCTTCAATTACAAAATGCAGTTTGAAAAAAAATTATTCATTTTTTAAAATCTTGCTAAAATTTTGTTGTAAGGAAAATGTGTCAGTGTACTGACAATAAAACTGAAACAGTTCAGAGATGTGAAAAAAGTGCTACCTTTTAAACACATTTTCATTTGCAGACAGTTCAGAAACTTTGGTTTTCATCGTTTGAAGGGAGCCAAGCTTTATTAATAATTTAAGAATAATCAATCGTAATTTTTGTTTTAACCAGTCTCTAGGTTTTTTGCCTTCCACAAACCTCTAAAAGAAATCAGTCTGACTCTGAGTTGCCTGGAACCTGTAGTGGCCAGGAGCAAATTACATGTAAAGTTAGAAAAATAATCCAAACCCAGTAAACAGACAAAAGCCTCAGTAGTTTATTCCTGAAGAGCTTTTTTAAAACAGGAGGTGAAAATAAAATGAAATATAAAGGTTCTAAATTATGTTTTAATTAGAATGAGAAAGACTCAAAATACAAGGAATCCCTCTGGGCATTTTCTGTGTAGACTGTTCCTTGTAGGCATGGCTGTAGTGGAGCAGCTTGAATGAGAAGGTGGAGATAAACAGGATAATGACTGTCAAAGTAGGCTAAAAGTGGTGACCTGAGTCTAAGAATCAGCCCTGACACCCTATCCCACCCCACCTTGACAAGTGTTAAGTTTGAGAATGAGAAAAGTACTTTTTGGAAGTGCCTGAAGGTATGAACGAGGTGTAGAGAGATGTGCTGGGACGTGTCATGATCAGAATGATTGTCCGGAGGTGAGGACTCTGCCAACAGTCCTTGAGCAGAACTGTGACTAGTACCTGAAAGGTTTAAAGAAAGTAATAATCAAAGTGAAGAGGTAAGGGTCTTCCCAAGACTTCAAATGGGGCAAACAGGGAGAGGAGCTTGCTTTGGGAGCCCTGCGAACATTGCAGCTGGGGTATTGCCCGACTGTGTGCTTCTGAAGAGAGCGCGGGTAAACATCTTAGAAGGATTTATGTGGAGTGACTGCCTTGCAAGTTATCTGAGGGTAATATTTTCATGACTTTTTCTCCAACAGTTAAAAAGAGAAATTGATACTAATCCAAATTTAAGTAAAAGATCAAATTAAGAAGAAGAATGTTTCTGTGAAATCTAGCATTTATTTAATAAAACTTAGCAAATAAATGTAGGCTCATGAGTCACCAGAGATAATTAATGATTCATTTTCATGCATTGTATTTAACAAAGGGCTTACTATTCCCTCCTGATAGAGCTTGTACTTCAGTTTAAATCATTCAGCAGTAACATTTGCATTTGCAGTACAGTGAATTTTAAGTGGAATGCAGTTGCATATACTTTGAACAGATTATGGAGTTCAGAAGCAATGCAGTCTTGATTCACAGATTTTTTTTTAATTTTTTTTTTAGTAATCTAGATTATGTTTTACCATGTGTGTATTTTATTTGCAGCACTAATTTTAGATTAAAATAAAACCTAGAAAACTTAAAGCATCAAAAATATATTATTTGAAATGTATGCTGCATATCTTGTAGGAGAACATAATGTTTGAAGCTGTTTATTCTTGTGAGGCTAATGGAAGCTCTGGTTCAACTGCGAAGTTATTTGTACTTGTATAAGGAAGTTCACAATACTTTTTTTCTCCGAGTGTAATTACCATAGAAATGTAGAAGGGTTGGAAGATTGTCAATGTAATCAGGGTTTTGCACTGACTGAAATTTGTTTAGTTATGATCAGAATGATTCCTCTTTTTGTTACAGAAACATATAAACCAAAATCACTCCTTTAAATTTGTAGGATTTTAAATGTTCAGAGAGTGTTTATGTTGAAATTGTTGTGGTCATACTTGAAGTGGTTTGTAACAAATTGGTTTGATCCTGATAAAATCTAGTTATGGCAGACAGGAGTATGTAAGAAAAGGTGAATATTTCTTAGCTTTCATTGAATTTGCTTCTGCTAAAGTTGGACTATATTTGGGGCAGTATGCTTTACTGTAATTTGGGAAATAATAGCAATAAGAACTAAAAGCATTGTGCACTTGTGCAGAATTGTAGTGAACAGTAATGCTCTGAGAATGTTCGTATTTATCTAAACCAAAAAGTCTCTGAAGACAAATTATGGTGGATAGCCTGTAAAAATATTTAGATTGTGTAAAGGTATTTGCAGAAGTGTTTGCAGCAGGGTGAAAATATGTGTTCACCTGATGCAGTTCCACACTTTAGTATAGTTGAATCACTTCTCTGCAATGTTTGTGCTTGTTGAGGAAAGAAATAGTTTAACACAGGAGTTACGCTGAAACACTTTGTTCTGTCAAGCCTCTTTGTAGTATATTGCTGGTCCTCCAGCTGTTCTGTACTTCTTTGAGTGCTTTGCCTCAATGGCTCACCTGCCCTCCCTGCATGGTCAGTGCTGCTCCAGCCATGGTGACTGAACACCATTTCCAAATATAGATGTTATTTTGCAAATAGATTTGTCTCAGTATTCAGTTGCTCTATGAATCAGCTTACTGCACCCACCAAGTTTTTATACCTAGCACTGTGCTATCTTGTTGCTTGCTTTCAGCCAGATCAGTGCTGTCTGGATTTTCTTCCATTTTGGGATCCAAGTACAGAAAATGTAACACATTTAGAGTATAACTTGGGGTGGTGATTGCCTACATGTAAGCAGGATACCTTTGCAAAATCAAAGGCAGAGAAGTTATATGCAGAGGACTTCTAGTGGTACCTTAGCTGCCTTTCAGAAGACTTGGCAAAATTTTGGAAGTCCCAAAGCTATCCTTTCTCTTGTGCACCACTGAAGGATATGAGCGTGCCAAGAAATGCTGTAATGATAGCTCATTTTATGAAGCAATGTCCAACAGCCAGTTGCTTCTCAATATAAACACCTAAATGTATTTTGCAACATAGTACAACACAGAAGTAAGTTAGATCAGTTAGTCTAAAGGGAAAATAAAAGTATATGGGAGACCAGGTCTAATAATTTTGGAACTAGCTCTGCTAATTCTCTTTGACTCCTCTATCTAGTTCCCATAAACATCTATATAAATTCCAAAGAGGTACCATTCTGTTAAGTTACAGCAAAGCAATTCTGAAGGGATTTCCTTTCATCTACCAACATAAGTTTTTTCTTCGGTGATGTTCCACAGAGCTAGGGTGTGTTCTTCTGTGTCAGAGCTGGCTGCAGCCACTAGCTGGACTGTCTGCCAGATTCTTCCCTTTCAGATACCTGATTTCTGATCTGAAAACTGATCAGCAATCCAATATGAAATAGGTCCATAACAGTGATGATTTCTGTGGCTCTGCAGCTCTGTTTAGCACAGTAGGAATGTATCAATCATAATCCAGAAGTAAACAAAAGGAAAAGTGAAAATGGGAGGAGGCTTTAGTGATTGCATCTTGAAATGGTGAGTCGGGACAGAAGTGCCTTCATAATTTGGGGGGGAATCTTCATGTTTGTTGCATAAAAATTTGTTTTGGTAGAGCATTCTGCAGTTAAGAGAAGGAAATAGGAAAAGGACACAGGAAAGAGGCTAAAACTAAAAGTTTAGATAAATTAAAAATTAGTGTAGGAATATTTGCTGCAGCAGAGCTAAAGAATAATGAAATAGAACTTGACTGAATAAATGGGCATGAAGAGGTGAAGGTAACTGGGGAAACTGATGTACTAACGTAATCCTTGGAGAAAGCTTTCCCCAAAGTGCTGTCTTGCTTCCTTTTCAACTGCTACCTTGCTACATACAGAGTCACTGCTTTTTTGGTTCTGCAGCTGAGCAACAGGCTCTGTCTGGAGCAGTAGTTCGTAAGAAGGTTCCCTATTGTATCTTTTGCCCTGACAGAGAAAACGGGTAGTCATCTGTGTGCACTGAGCTCTGTTAGCCCCTCTAATGCCATATCCTGTATCAGTTTCCAAAATTTCCAGGTGTTGTGGTTTAACCCCAGCCAGCAACTAAGCACCACACAGCCACTTGTTCTCTCTGCCCTGCTCCCCACAGTGCAATGGGGAGGAAAATCAAAGCCAAATAAAAGTCATAGGTTGATTTAAGAACAGTTTAATAATTGAAATAAAAAATAATAATAATCTAGCAATAATAATGATAATTGTAATGAAAAGATTAAAAAAGGAGAGTGAAATAAAACCCAAAAAGACAAGTGATGTTCAATGCAGTTTCTCCCCACCTGCTGACCAATGCTCAGCCAGTTCCCCAGCAGGGGTTGGCCCCTCCTGGCCAACTGCCACCAGTTTATATACTGAGGCTGATGTTCTATGGTATGGAATATTCCTCTGGCTACTTTGGGTTAGCTGTCCTAATTATGTTCACTGCCAGCTGCTCGTGCACCTGCTCGCTGGCAGAGCATGGGAAACCAAAAAAATTCTTAAGCATTACTTAAGCAGCAATTAAAAATATCAGTGTGTTATTGACACTGTTCTCAGACTAAGGCCAAAACATGGCACTGTACCAGATATTAGAAGGAAAATTGACTCTGTCCTGGTTGAAACCGTGACACTGGGAAACCACAAAAAAAGTCATCAATATGAGTGTCAGGCCTTCCTTAATGAGCCAAGAGCTCCCAAATTTTACAGATGGGTGAACCGCAGAAAATCAGCTCTTCTCCTGATTGCAGTTTTGTCACTTCTTGTATTTGTGGGGTTTTTTTTGCATGTCTAAACCGAATTTTGAAGCATGTGTACCAGGCCCCACTGGTAAACGCCCCTTGGACCTTGGGATTAAAATTAGCCATATTTAACCCAGAAGATAAAGTTGAACATTTACAAAAACGTACACAAAACATTCTGAGGAACAGTAAGGTACAATCTGCCCAGCTTGATGTCTGTTACTTTATTTAAAATTCATACTTAATTTAAAATTAAGTGCAGCCCGACATACATCACTCCAAAACAGACGTAGGACTTTTCATCAAAGTAGGTTCAGAAATACTTCTTAAAGTTGTTGCTTAAAAGAGTATTTTGTGAGCTGCCAGAGAACTTCCATGAAAATATTTGTTTCCTTGCCTTTAATGATGATTCTTTGCCAACATTTACCATGTGCTGATGGGAATACACATTTGTCATTTGACGCGAGAGTTACACAGCTCACCGAACCTTATGGTTTGTGTTGATGATCACCTTTCTTTCTCAGAAAGCACACTTACGGTCTCTTTGCTATTGCAGTAATTAAACTAAATATGAAAGCCTTCCTCACCTGTAATGGCAAAGTGACTTAAAATAAGAACAGAAATGCTGATGCTATCAGTTTCTGAATTATTCGCCATTCCTCCTATCAACTAGAGAAAATGGAAAGATTTTCTTAAAATTCTGCATTGTAAATTCAACTTTTCCAGCAAGCTGTGCAGCACAGCAAATACCTTTTTCCATGTACAAAGCTGCAAGGCAGATGATAGGTCTGTGGAGTTTGCTGTTTTTGTGTGATGGACCTAAAGCATTGCATGCTGTCAACAGTGCTGTTAGGGCTGGCAAACTGCACAAGCTGAAGAAAGTTTCTTTTTAATAGCAGCATAACTTACTGCAATAGAATCAGCAGCTGATATGCCTCCAGCATATTGCTGAGTAGCTTTTGGTAAGAGTTATCTCACGTTTCTAGGTAGATGATGTGACCATATGCTTCTAACATATGCCTTGTGCCGTCATGGCAGCAGAGTAAGTTGCACACAGATCTCCCTGTGTTATTTTCAAGTTAGCAGCCAGGGTTGCTATTCTTTTCTAAAGCTTTAGCTTTATCCTCTGGTATTAATCAGCTATTGCTGCACTCCCTGTTTAGGGAAATGTGTAGTAGAAGTGACTTCAAAGAAACTTGTGAGTTTCTAATTGTCCTTTTGGACGCTTATGGTCTACTTGTTTTCTCCTCTTGGTCTAGCTATAGAAGAGGGAGATGCTATAGCAGCTGCTACTGCTGTTGCTAAAAAGTCTGTAGCACCATGGTACAGTTGTAAAGCTGGTTGGTGCCTATTTCATGAGAAGAGGCTGTATATACCCAGTAGTCACAGCTGCAGTGGGGAATGTTTGGTCCCCAGTTTTTAAGATGGCATTTCCTAGCCGAAAGAGGTGAACTGTGTGAGGTTAAGTGAGAAATTACAGAACATTTTCAGTTTGATGCTTTTATGCAGAATACAGTGAGTGTCTTCTAGCTATTGTGTGCTTTATGACCAGTCCCTTAATGTGTAGAATCTAGCATTTCTAGCATTTGTGCTAAGTATGTGGGGTAATTGCTCAGAACATTAAGCATATATGTCACTGCATATACTTTCTCCTCCTTCTTCTCCCTAGCACTGATCAAAGATACTGAGCAAGGGAAGAACTGGCTGATTTTTTTTAAATTTTTTTTTTTGCCTGTAATTACTGTTGTTAAGTTAGTAGGAAGCAGTTTGCTTTGTGTGTAACCGTAACCTTCTATGTTTCTTATTTCCTAACTTAAAATCGCAATTTACTTTTTAGTGTTTGCTTGATGCTTTTTTTTTTTTTTTTATATATTAGGTTAGCCTACACAAACCAGAAATTAAACTGGAATCATTAAAAGAAGATATTAAAGATTTTCTGAAGACATCAGGTTTGTAATACTTAATAGATACATTTGTGAATAGTATAGATCTACATAAGAACATATGTGATGTACACAATGAAATTAGTACTTTGTGCAGCTTGCTATCTTGTTACTGACAGTATCCGGAAGCAGAGACATTCAGTGATTCCAGATTATTAAATGAGAGAGAAAATTAAAAGGGAAAAAAAGTTCTTGGACTCTAGCAGCATTTTGAAAAGCATACTATGCAAAGAAGTGATAAGATACTGATAGTTTTATTGAAAATTCTGAATAATACAAGAGTTTAATAATTTCTGAAAATGCAAAATAGCATTCATGGAGATACTCTTGCAAATTTTACCTTTAGTTAAATTTGCAGGTTCCATTGGAAGTTGTAGGCTAAGTAACTATACTGTGAACTATACTTTGATGATAAGTGCTGTAAGATTTATAATAATCGGGAACACCGTGTCTTTTAATATTTATAGTTGTTTTAATAATATGGTGGCTTTGAAAAAAATAGCATATAATTATTTATCCAAAACTGCACTATAATTATTTGAACAGTAGATGAAAATAAAGGGTATTCAACCTTTGTACAGGTCTCAACTTGCAATTTTTCCTATCCTAATTAGGTTAAGGTTTCTTCATCTCTTCCTGTCTGTCTGGTAGGTAGACATGAATTGAGACAGGACAGAAAACTCTAGTGACTGCAAAGCAACCGTTTCATGATCCATTCCTAAAGCTGTCTTCTGGATATTTTTTTTATTTTAACAGGTTGGGAAAAGAAGCTTCAGAATGCTGTTTATAGTGAACTCAATGTGTGAGTTTATTTAGTATTTTTATTTAATAAATTCTGCTCACATGATTTCACTTTTGATTCATTTGTATATAAAGGTGTATGTGTTACTATCTATCATACCAAGGGTACCTGCTTAATTTCTGGTTTTAAAATGCCATTATTTCTTCTTTATCCTGGTGAAAATATTGGACTCAAGTACATTTTAAAGAATGAGTGAAACAAATATCACCAAATTTTTTAGTTACTTCAGTAATTTCTTTGTTATTTTATTTCCAAATGTACCAATAATCATAATTCTCATGCAGCTGTTGCAAATTAATTTTGACTATTTTAAAATGTTTAGGACAGCATTGCACCTATTTGTTGTATTATTAAAAAAATCTTTAAAATATTGTATCTTTAGACTTACCAGACTGTTGCTCATCATGCTTGGGATATGTTTACAAACACATTGAGATTTGTGAAATTCCCTTTTTATTATTGTTCAGCAAACTTTGGATTACACTTCTGGGAAGCATAAGTTGCCTTTACATTCTGGCAAGATGGAAAGATGAATTTCCTAACAGATACAGCCATCAATGCAACTGCATGATAAGAAAGGTGTATGCATATCTATTTGTGCTAATTTAAATTAAAAAAAAAAATTTGTAACAATGTGTTTTAGTATGAGGAACATCATTTGCAAAATACTTGTATCTCTTAGTAAGGATTCATCTTCATCGTATCTTTCAAGGAAAAGATATTTACCTGTCTTATGGACTAATGCTTATGCTTTCTTTGAGTTCAGAGAAATAAGCTGTAAAATAATGTAAGTAGCCCTCAAAAACTGAAATTAACTAAGAATATCAGGATTTCATGAGCATTGTGGAAAGCCAAGAAGCAGCATTACTGAAAGCCTGTTAGTATCGATTTCACTTTACACATAGGTACAGAGTTGTCCAGAACAAATAAGCAGCAAAGACAAGAATGATCTTGCTGGTTAAAAATGGGAAGAAATTTTGTGAGGGTTTCCCAAAATCATATGATAGGAACTTACTGAATGCAATTAAACAAAAGAAAATTCAGGCTAACTATGAGAGAAACTTTGTGTAAATTTTGTTTCCTGGAAGAGGTTTGAGACGGTTAAAATTAAGTAAAATGCTTGGCAATAACTCATTGGAAATAACGTGCACTAGTGAAGGATAAATTAGTATGGGTTTATTTATTTTAGTTTAGTTTAGTTTTGTTCCAGCTTTTATATTTTGTCATAATGCAGTTTATGAATGGGTATTCAACTTTGCTTGGGTTAACACTATGAAGTTCTAATTGCTTTGGACACGTACATGTTCAGTGTTCCTTTTTAAAATGAGGTCCTCCAAAAATTACATTGTTTCTTGAAAAAAATATAATAACCTGGATAGTAAAAGTGCAAAAAAGTCATAAAGATGACATAATATGAAGAGGATACAGTTGTAAAATACCTGATGTGTTCAGAAAATTATTTTATTTCTTTTTATAAATATATGAAATTGAGGGATTATTATTTTTAACATAAGAATAACTCATGGTGCGATTTTTTTTTTGTGTTTTTTTTGTTTATGTTGCTTATGTCCATAAGGAAGGTCAAGGAAGAAATACTTCTAAAAATAATGTTTGATTTTAGTTTTGATTAGTGGGTACTTACATGAAAGAAGTTATGTTTAGGTTTACAAACACAGGATTAATTAAACAAAATAAAAATCTGAACGCTTAAAATATACTGTACTTTCTTTAAGGTTTCCTTCACCCTGCCATCCTGCAGCACCGCCTGAGCATATGAAAGAACCATTAGCTTATATGAGGAAAGCACAGGTTAGTTGTTATCAATTTTACTGTTCATATCAGATCTTTGATTAGACTATTTAGATTTACTTTGTATAATCCTATTGTACAATTTCTAGGTTTAGATCTTAGGAAAAACACAAGTTTGTAATGGCATTGAAGTTAATAATGATGTTGTATATGTGACATTTTACATACATACAAAAAATGGTTGAGTAATTCTCCAGCCATGAAAGAAGTAGGATATAGTGGCAGGTAGGTGAATATTGTAGAATAGAGACAATGTGAATTATGTCAAGAAGAATTTGATTTTGTTGTGAAGAAGAAAAAAGTGTAGCTATAGGTTATTTCACTTCGAGTTACAAATATAATGTTTTGAAGAGACACAGGGAAGCAGTTTGGCAGTGGAAGACAACAGGCTGCAGAGAGAGTGAGATCTTCAGAAACAGATGTATGTAAGTACTAAGAAGTGTAAAAGGAAGATTAAAAAGTATAGAGCCAAGGAGTTTAAGGTGTATTGAAGGAGAATAAGAGAAACTGGACTACAAAAGATTAAATGAGGATTTTTCATGTCAGAAAAAAAATAATCATGCTTTGTTGGTTTTATTTTTTCACCAATATATGCCATTCGAAATAAACAAAAAATATCCACTTAAAAATGTAAAACAAACAAACAAACAAAAAAAGCTTCAAGAATAAGATCTAACCAAAATATCTGAGGTAGGGATAAAATTGTATTTAACTAAACCATGTCTAGAAATATATTCTAGTATTATTTTACAAGGTATTCAACAAATTGTGTTACTTTTTCAATCATATTGTTGCTTATTCCAGTAAGTCTTGCTGTCCTGGGTTTCAGTCTTTAGCACTTGGGGACAAAGATTGTATTAAACATTTTTTCTTCTGTGGTGTGAAATATAATGCCACAATTTACTGCCTGAAAATAATAACTCTTATCAGCTTACTAATGTGAAAACCACGGAGATATATCAATGTGTATACTTGTCTAGACCAGTTTCATTGGTTATTAAAACTGTGCACAATACTTACAGAAACAAATATTTTTATCTCTATGTGTTTTTCTAGTAGTTTAGGAATGAGTAGAAGTCCTATCTTTACTAGTTTCAAAATTCCATAGTTCTATCTCGAAGAGCTTTAGGCATTGTTAAAGAAGATTCTTCACCCCAGGTTTCCCGTAGCAGAATCTCAGGCATAGAATCTTAGAAAAATCTTTTATTCAGAAAAAGACCTCAGGCTGGGTGCCTCTGGAAAGGGACACCCCTCATTTTTTTACTTGTGTCTCTTAAGGCCTTGCAATTTGTTCCATCTGTCTGTTCAGAGGACATATATGTGACTGCTTATCCAACCAGGTTCTGGTGGTTACTGCTTTTTCTTATTGATTGGCTTTGTGCTTCTCCCCAAGGAGCATCTCCATTTGTTTTCTGCTGTCCCTCAATAAGATGTTTTCAAAGATTCAGCCTTCTTTATGATTAGTTTGGTGCCTTTTCATTATGACTTAAGCAAAGGTTCAGCATTTTTGAGTAGCTTTGGTGCTTTCTTATTATGACTAAGCAAAAGTTCAACTTT
>JANIJG010017445.1:0-46495 GCA_024611175.1 Megaceryle torquata | reverse complement strand
TTTTACATACATACAAAAAATGGTTGAGTAATTCTCCAGCCATGAAAGAAGTAGGATATAGTGGCAGGTAGGTGAATGGATTTGTGACTGTTCAGTTTGCCTAACTGAACTCTAACCCAATCCTCCTGTACCAGTGGAGAGTTTTCATTCCTCCAGACTTCATTTTTTACTTCCAGGGACTGGGATTCCTGGGGGAAGGTCTTAGTGATAAAGACTGAAGCAAAGGTGGCATTCAGTATCTCTGCTGTCTCTGTGTCCTCTGTCATCAGGGCACCCACCTCATTCAGCAGCAAACCCACATTTTACTTTCTTTTTCTACTGATGTACTTGAAGAAGCCCTTCTTGTTCTCTTTTACATTATTTGCCAGATTTAATCACAAGAGGGCCTTGGCTTTGCTTGCTGTATCCATACATGTTCTGACAACATTCCTGTATTCCTCCCAAGTGACCAGTCCCTTTTTCCACATCCTGTAAACTTCTTCTGTCCATATGAGTCCTTTCGTCAGCTCCTTGCTCATACATGCAGGTCTCCTGCCTCCTCTACTTGATTTTTTACTTAAAGGAATGCACCAATTGTGAGCTTGGATGAAGTGGTGCTTGAATATTAACTAGCTCTCTTGGGCTCCCCTGCCTTCTAGAGTCCTAGCCCATGGAATTCCTCCAAGTAGGTCTTTGAGGAGGACAAATTTAGCTCTTCTGAAGTTGAGGGTTTCAATCCTATGCATTGCCCTGCTTCTTCCTTGAATGATACTGAATTCCACCCTCTCATGCTTATAACAGCCAAGGCTGCCCCCAACCTTTATGTCCTGGACAAGACCTTCTTTGTTCATTACTACATGGTCCAGCAGCGCACCTCTCCTCGTTGTCTCCTCCACCACCTGTATCAGGAAGTTATCATCAGTGCACTAAAGGAACCTCCTGGACTGTGTGTGCCTAGCTGTATGGCCTTTCCAGCAAATATCAGGGTGATTGAAGTCCTGCATGAGCACCAAGGCATGTGATCTTGAGGGTATTTATATCAGTCTGTAGAAGGCCTCGCTGAATTCCTCTTCCTGGTCTGGTGGCCTTTAGTAAATACAACAGTGTGATCCATATTAGCTTGTACCTTTAATTCTTATCCATAAGCTTTCAACATGTTTTTCATCCCGTCCTAGGTAGAACTTGATACATTCCAGTTGGTTTTGCACATAAAGAGCAACTCCACCACCTTGACTTGCTGGTCTGTGCTTCCTGAAAACTATGTAGCCCTCTGACAGCATTCCAGCCATGCAAGCTATTCCACCATATCTCCGTAACTGCAATGAGATCATGGTGCTGTGACTGCACCCAGATTTCCAGTTCTTCCTTTTATTTCCCATGCTGTATTTTTGTTATTCCTAAAATATTCCTATTAGAACATTTTTATTATTCCTAAAAGATTTTCTGTTTCTTGTTACAGAAGTTCAAGTAAGTGATACTCAGATCCCTTCTAGATCATGTATTTACTCGGGTTTCTTGTGTCTTAATTAAATTATGCCACTTATCAGAGGCCACGTGAAAAGTTCATGAGCATCAGAATGAGAGCAGTACCATCATATTTCTCTTTTTGAAATTTACAGGTTTTGGTTAGAGAAAATGTACCAGATGAAATCTGTGTCTAGACAGCCTGAATTCTACCTGCAGAGCTGATCTTATTAAGTACACTCTGAAAGAATCACATTTCTGTCTAGTCTTCTAGAAGAAAGAATTTTAGGATTTGTTATTGTGGAAAAGAACTGTAACTACTACTGGCTAGTTGATGCAGTTGTGACATATTTCTGTTTAGTTTATTTGTTGTCCACCCAGGTTCATTTAACTGCAATGAAATTTTATAAATGACTTTGCTACAGGATAAGATAAATCTGATTTGTAGTAGACTTGTTTGAAATTGTTTGCAAATTGCAGTACTGCTTTCCTCAATTTCATCTGTTTTACTGAAGGTCATCTTCGTAACTTTAACCTTGTTTAGCCTTGAGACAAGAAGGCTTAGGGGAGACTTTATTGTTGTGTTCCAGTATTTAAAGGGTGGCTACAAGGGAGGTGAAAGACTCCCTTCTTATAAGGAATCAAACTGAAAAGATGATGAGTACTGGATACAAGTTACTCCTGGGGAAATTCCAGTTGGACACAAGAGGAAGATTTTTCACAAGAAGAATCAGCCGTTGGGATAATCTCCCCACGGAAGTGGTGGATTGCCCAACAAAGGACACTTTTAATATGCGGCTGGACAGGGTGCTAGGCCATCTTGTCTAGACCGTGCTTTTGCTAAGAGAGGTAGGACCAGGTGACCCTTGAGGTCCCTTCCAACTTGGTATCCTCTGATTCTGAAACTGATCTTGATGATTTTGCTTTGTTTTATAAAGTGCTACTAACACCTCTGTATTATCTTGTTTCCACTTTCTTATTCTGTATGGCTTTGTCATCTTCGTGCTCTCTTGCTTCTCATTTCTTCCAGCAACAAACCCACACTTCTCAGCAAAATAGGGTACTGTTAAATGTTCTACACCACCCATCCGTGAGAGAATAACCAGTTTGTGGCATGGTATTGTGCAATTGCAGCATTTGGAAGATGTTTGAATATGATAATACAGTTAAAAGTATTATACATAATACTATAAAATACGGCAATTTGGAAAACGTTCCTTACAGTCAAAACTCTGATCTGTTTTGTTTTTGCAATAGAAGGTGAAGGGATGACTTGATTGTGAGAAGAAACTTCTGGTGAAGGATAGCTATTTCATTTGATAGAAAAAGTCATGAGAGTATCTTGTAGATAGAAGCTAAAATGAAACAATTATAGACAAGATATAACTCACTATTTTTTAACAGAACATTTGAACATCTGCCCTTCCCTTCTTTTACTTCCTGTCTAATAAACTTCAGCATCTTTCAGAGAGAACTTTAAGTTTGAGGAACATGTGGTTAGACAGTAACTGTTACAGAATTTGTGTCTAGAGCAAATTACAAATAATAAATAGAGCTAAATGACATTATGAGGAGTCTTTGCATTAATTTGATTGAGGCCTGACTCATCATCCACAGAAAACTAAATTAAATATAAAACCCACCAGTGCTGCTGTAATCACAGAAGCAAAATCCTAAATCTGTTGACAAGGAAGTCAATACTAGTTGGCATTAACTTCAGTGGAATTATCCATGGATTAGGCACCATATGGTAAGTTTGAAATCTAATGCAATAGTCAGAAGAATCTGACTGCTCTTTAAGCAATCCACTTGCTCCTGACAGATTGTCTACTTCTGATTTTCTCCTTGATTACAGAACCAGTTTGTGAGCACATTACAGAATAATACCAAATTACTAACCCTTTTTAACTTCTGAGAACACCTAAGATACCTTTTGTGGAGAAAGACTTGAACTCTTTTCAGGTCACAGATTGGAAAAGGAATTCTCTGTGCACAGTTGATTGCCCTGCTTATAATCATTGGAAGAATTTGTTAAATGTAGATAGATGAGGAACCTTGACAATTAGGCATATGTCAGAAATGAGTAATTGTGAAATCCGTGCTTTTTGGAGATGTCAAATGTGAATAGCTCCTTTCTCTGTTCTTTATTGTGATGTAAATGATGAAATCTGCTTAGTATCTTGTTTCCATTTAAATAAGCATGTAAATACACCATTAACATTTTTGCAGAAATCAGCCAGTGACTCTTGTTAGCCTTTTTTTAGATATTACTTTAAAAAGCTGCTTGATATTACATGAGAAATACAACTGGAAGAAAAAGAAAATCCATATAATTGATTTTTTTGGTGTGTTTTAGGGAAGCTGGGAGAAGCGAATTCTAAAAAGTCTAAACAGTATGTGCACAGAACTTGGTATCCCACTAGCACAGAAGGTAATGTGTTAGTAACTTTCTCTTGCCCAACCGACTTTTTTTTTTTTTTTTTAATTAAGCCTTGTGTTGCACTCTTGTAATGTAATGTTCATTTTACGCATGGTTATCAAGAGCTGCAAGGAAAATAATTTTAATACAGAATAATTTTCAGGGATACTGGCAATGTATGCATCAGCTCAACTTGGAAGAAGATGCAGTCTATGGGTGGATCTTCTTTGCTGTTGTAGTAATTATCATCTTGAAGGAGCTGCATGTTGGAAAGATAATTGCTACATTCATTGCTCTTTATAGAGCATTTCTGTGTGCAGACTCAGCTGTATAGCTTCTAGCTGTGTAGCCTGTACACAATAAAGGCAACCTTTGTGTGCTGGAGAAAGCTGTTGTTGAACTGGTACTTTAGGAGAGACAGATACTGGTACATTACTTATTTTGTTATTCATTCTGCTCTGGTTTGTTTTGGTTTTTATCAATTTAGAGGCTTTAATTTTTAAGCTCATGGATTTGGAAAATAACGTTAGAATGTTTTGTTCTTTATCTTTCTCCTGTTCTGTATCTATGATAGGTAGCAGAACCTCTGTGGTTCATCATATGCGCTACAGGATGCAGCTGTGTTTGCTTTTCATGACTGCGCTAGGGACAGGAATTTGATGACAATGTCCAACAGCTCCATGGAATGAGCAGTAAATCTTCAGTAACATGAAACTGTCTACTAAATAGCCTAAAATTCATTATTAAACACATGAAATGATTTGATGGGCTACTTTTCCTCTTGAACTAACCTTGGACTTTCTACAGTAGAATATACCTTCAGACAGGGGATAATTTGTAAGCAAAATAAGTTTGTGTTGCTAGCTATCTATTTTTTTAAGTGTTACATGAACTTATATATTTGAAATAGGCATGTTTTTACTCATTCTGTTTTAAAAAAAAAAAAAAAAAAAGTTACTTTCTTGTGCCTTTCAGAGGCCTGTAAGTGAACAGAAGGAACTGCTTAATAAATGGAATGAAATGGGAACTGATGAGCCAGGTAAGGTCAACTCAATTTATGTGCATTGAATTTTTGTACATAGAATAATAGCATATACATCTTATTTATCAGTTTTGACTGATTAATGTAATCACTTCAAGGTAAACTGATTTCAGTCCCTTTTTCTCATAGGTAATGTGTCGATATGCATAAGCAAATACTCATGTCATTGTTATTTTGCTTCAAGTTATTGTACTAACTTTGAATGATCACAGAGAGATTATGGTGTAATACTCTTCATTCTGGTGCCGTGTAGAGATTTATATGTCTAGGGCACAGCTCCTCTTAGTGTAAGCTCAGGCTAATAGAAAGAAAATATTCAGAACTATGGATACTGAAGGTCAGACACTATGTTAACAAAACACAAAAATAACACTTGCACAGAATAGTCAGTCATATTATACTTTAGGAGAGCAAGGCTAACCTGCCTTGGTAGTTCATACCCACATTCCTTAAAAGAAATGATTTTGCAAAGGTACTAGTTTCTGTTGTGGTACCACCTTTGCAACGGCAAATACTTTTCATGGATTGTTTTTGACTAGACCCTATTTTTTAATTTGAGAGCAGTACATTTAATTCAACAACCCATGCTGTTAAATAACCTCCATATCTGGAATATCATGTGTCTCTGATGTCTAAGAATGGTTTGGTCTAAAGACTTATGTGGAATAAGTAAAAACTTTATGTTACTACTTGTTCACTTCCTTGGGATTTACAAAACTAAAGCACTAACAGTAGCATAATCTTGGAGAATATGTGGTGGTTGTAGCCATGGTATCTGTGATAATGTTATTTGAATCTTTGCTCTAATATGTTATTGAAATTGCTAGATTGTATTACATGTATGGGAAAATTGCATGGGTTTTTTATTTCTTGGTTTTAACATAGCTTCACTGAAACGTTATTTCAGATCTAAGTCTCTTCCGGCCTGTTTATGCACCTAAAGATTTTCTTGAGGTAAGCATTTATTGAACAATGACTCAGTCACTGACTTGGATTCATTGTAGTCTTTTATGTGAAGTGGGAAAAATAATTAAGTGTATTTCAAACAATTTGTCCTTTAGAGCAAATGAAATTTGGCATATTTTTTACGACTCCATGTTTTGTTCAGAAAACAAAATACTATTGTCTCTTTTGTTTAACTGCAGTTTTAAACTGTACTTGTGATAAACCTGTTTTTCTCCAAAGACCAGTTTGGAGACAACTTTTTTCTTCAGAGAGCAGTTCTCCAACTGATTACCTAAGTCATTTTACACTTCAAATTGCAATACGTTGAGCTGGTAAACTGCAGTATATGAAGCTGGCAGACTGTTTGGTGGTAGGTAGTAGACCTGTGTGCTGTTGAAATCATAGGTCACCTGTGAAGATTGTGAAAAATCAAACATGATACAGAATTATGTGAAACATGGAAGCTTTTATCTGTAATGAAATCAAACAGTTAAAACAGTGGTGACTGCTGAAACCTTATAGCCAGAAATTACAGTATTACTCATAATTTTGTATGGTTCAAGCACAGTAAAATAGTAAAAGATAAAAAGATAAAAGTAAATTAGTAAAAGATAACTTGCTTTACCAGTTTTGCCTAGGTTAGGCATGGATAATGGACAAGAAACATTGTTGATGACAGTGTACTTAGTAGGCACACAGTAGGAGATTTTTGGATTAAAATGAGATTGAAAATAATTGAAACATCCTGGATATTGTAGCCATCAGGAATATACTCCTGGCTTTCAAATAGCTTTGATGAGGGAATGAATTTTAGTCAAGACATTACTATGTAGCCAGCACTTAATCCCATATGTAAAAAAAAGTCTGCTTTTTTATTTCGTAATTTGATTTTACTTTTCAAAGTAGAATATGTTTGTTCCTTTAAAAAATTGACTCCTTTTTGATTTGAAGATGTTGAGATATAATTTGATAATTTGGGCCTACATATATACAACAGTTACAGGAAGTGGTTCTATGCTGCATGTACTGTTGGTAATATGGATGATAACAAGAAGAGTTCTGAATGTAAATTTCTGAATATATGCAAGGAATGACAGAGCTACCATTTTTAAGGTACTGATGAATCTTCGAAACCCCAATTATGAAAATGGAGAACAGCCTAGTTTCAGAAATCATCTGGGGTTAATTCAGGTTCCGCTAAAAGTTAAAGATATTCCAGAATTGGTAAGTATATTTTTTTCTTACAAGAGGTTTCTGTAAGAATTATTTCGTCTTGGTAATTAATAAGATTCCAAACAATAAGAAAGAATATTAGTATCATGATAAGTTTTGTATTTGAAAGTGAAAATCCATCTAAATATATGGTTAAAACACAGAGCATTAAAAAGTTTTATGAAGACATTTTTAATGAAAAAGTAAAACATCAACAGTAACTTATATGCCACACAGGTTTGATTTGTGTCAAAAATAGACTTCTGTATATGTTATTCAGTTTTGGGGTTTTTTCTGTACAAGTAACTTTAAGTATGTAGTTTATCTTAATTCTGCTGTTTTATTTGATGCTGTACAAAATCAGTAACCTGACAGTCAGCTTCTGATTTTCCTTCTCAAAGTGATTTTAAATCCCTTTATTGTCACATTGCAAATGCAAGGAAATGCTTTGGTGCTAGCATTATAATTGGAATATGGGAGAGCTTTTCTTAATGCTTTACTAACAAGGCTCTTGAGGATTTTATGCTAGTAGAAAAATTTACACCTGGGTTGGAAAAGAGCTGGGATTAGAGATCCTTAAATTAGTCTTTCATTCATCACTTTGTTACATGCAGGTATGGCTCAGAGTTGACATGAAAACTGGGACCTATAAACTAGAACTAGAGTAAGAATTTATGTGAGACTCCTCTCTTTAAAAAATTGAATTCATATTTCATATGTATGCATTTAAATTAACTACATTTGGTTTATAAAATGTTTGCATAAGCCTGATAGAAGAAATCTCCAGTGATTTAGAGATTTAAACATTGTGAATTACTGGTTTTTGGTTTTGTTTCTTTTCAGAAAGAAGACTTCAGTGAACTAGGCTTAAATATAGGGCAGCTGGGTATTGATGATTCAGCACAAGTGCCTCCTGGTTAGTTTCAGTTGTTTAAATAGAACATGAATGAGTAGAATACTTTGCAATTATGAAGTAATTTTTATATTTTATATCATAATAAACCATATATATTTGTTCTGTACCTATGATTGTAGTGTTTTTGTGTTTTTTTGGTTTTTTTTTTAAGTAAAATACAGCTAATAGTAGAAAACATTTTTAATATGAAGGGTTAGATTTGGAGAAAACTTAAAATCATCACCTTAAGCTGAAAATACGTTAATTTCGGTGTGTTTGAACACTTCAGGATCTAGAGAACCAAATTGCCTGTCTCCAAAAATACAGGAAATATTAATAAATGTTAAGACAAATAACAGACAGATGTATATACACATCTTTTAAACAACTATCTTTAAGAAAAGACTACAGATAATATCTGTATATAATATTCACTATCTTAAATAGTGCATAATTTCTGTTGTTTTTCCATGCATTTCTTCCTGTAGAAACAAGCTTTAAAATGATCTTCCCCTATAAAAATGGAAAACACTATACTATCAAGTTTTTTATCTTTTTAAATGGAAACTTACCTAATTGAAAGTCTAGGTGCATGTAGTATAGTGCTGCTGCTTTGGCATTTGTGTCCTTTAGACAAGAAAAAAATCTTTAGTGGTATTTCTAATTAGTTTTTGAAAAAGAACATTGATGCTGAGCAGGTTAATTTTTATTGATGATTAGGAGTAAAAATCAGCTGAATGTCATGTTGTGTAGTAAAAATATAAAATACACTCTATCTGGAGTATCTTTTTATTTATTTTTTGCTGTTCTTTTCTATTTCTTGATTTTCTAGAGTTCTTTGAAAATGAACATGTACGTGTTGGACAGAAAGGTATGGAGCTGTTTTCATCTGTAATAAATTGTGTGTATTTAGGAATGCATTTAGTAAATTTCTATCTCATTTATGTGTACCTCTTAGAATTTTAAGAATTTAGACAAACAAAACATTGTCAGTAATACCATTGTAATTTAGATAGAGACAGTCAGTAATACCGTTGTAATTTAGACAAAGACAGAAAAACAAACACTTGCAGTTTGCCAGTAGCTACAAGATAAATAGCCCCTCAGATATTTCATTAAAAATGAAATAGGAAGAGTAGAGACATAACTTTTTGGTGATAACTTAACTTATGTCACTGCTGAATTTAATTATAAAATCAAAAGACTCTGGACTCTCTTCTCTGCACACCAAGTTCCCATTAGTGTAATGGGATTTACGCCTGTGCGTCAGAACAGTCTTTTTAATGGTTATTTACAATTGGAGAACTTGCTAAATATTACAATACTTATCCACTAAGGAAAATTCACTTGCTTGTCTCTGTATGCTGCTTTTTCCAAAGTAGTTCCAGGATTCTTTTTTTTTAGGTTAAGAAATAACCTATGAAAGAAAAGGAAATATAAAACAAATAATAATGTATTAGCTCAAGTTTAATTATAGAAGAAACATACGAGGAATGTTTGAAATCCATCAGTATCTGCTCCTGTCTCCTGTGATTCCTGCTGAACGTTATCACCAGCAAAGAAAAAAAATAGAATGGATACCATCCTAGAAGTCCTCCGTCCACCTTTTTTTCATTTGTTGTTTGGTTTGTGGGTTTTTTTCTTTTTTTTGGTTGGTTGTGTTTTGTTAGTTTTTTTTTTCAGGGGGGTGGGGTGTGTTTTGTTTTGTTTTGGTTTTTTTCAGTAGTGAGAGTGAACTTTTTTTTTTCCTTCTCCTTTTGTGGACCTCTTTCTATCCCTCATTGTCTGTTTTCTGATCCAAGAGCAACTCATTAGAGTATTGTCCATCTCTCTGTTCTTTTCCAGTTGTTCCAAATAAATTTGCCATCTAAACTTTCTGAGCCAGTCATTCAACTCCACAATGTAATTCTTACTCCTCATCTCTTGTTTGTGTAGAGCAGCCTCTACTACAGAGATTGTCTCACCTTTTCCTATAAGCAAAGACACAAAATTTTGTAAAAATATACATTCAGAGTCTTGACCACCTTGAACTGAAATCTCTGTTCCTTCAGTGGAAATCCTACTACATGCTCTGTTGGGTGTTGATTATGACTTTGGTTGCAAAACGTATTGATTTTGCTTTTATATTAGATGTATTGCCAAGTATGAGGAATTTTCTTTAGTTTTCTATATAGAACCAACTTTTATATAGAAACCTACTTTTTAATATTTTGTGTCTCAGTAAGAAAAAATAAGGTAAACATTCCTGGACACTGAGATGAATCACACTCTCCTCTAAAGTTTTGTGGGGAATGTAGGAATGTTTTTTTCTTCTCGCCCTCTTTGTTTATGAAAAAAGGATCTCGCACACAGATGTGTTAGAGCTCTGCAGGTGAAACAGAAAATTGTCAGATTTGTCTGTTCAGTATTACAGAAGAGAGGGAATGAAAGAGGAATCAGTTAAATAGATTTATAATTGCAAACCTCATCCTTCTGAATTGTATCAGGGCAGATATTATGAATATTTAACTTAATGAAATTTTAAAAAGCAAGTTGTTTCTGAGAGACTTCACAAAAAGTCAATGGATATGTATTTGGAAACTTCTGAGTAGCAGTACAGCACCTATCGAATGTCTAGGTAATCTCACAGAAATAAGTCTTCCAACTCTTGTGAAAGGTATTTCAGGTATGAGGATACAGTTAATCACATAACTTCAGTAAGAAAGAACACTTCTACTAGATGAGGATAGCTAAAGATGCATATCTTTTAAGTTTATAGATTTAGGTAAGGATGGAGATGATCTGCTCCAAGGTATGTACAGTACTGTGTTCAGGATGAGGCCCTTGAGCCAGAGTAGCTTAAAGCTTCACAGCAATGACCCATCTAAGCAAACCTGTCAACAGTAGAGTATTTGGTTTATGTCAATCTGAAGGAAAACCAAAGTCTTTTGGGAAAGAAAGCCTTTGTCTTCCAAAGTATGTATGTCAGTAATGAGAGAACATGACAGTACACTGTCAAATGGAAAATTATTGCCCCAGAGTTATCTGTGAAAATATTTGTAGAGTTAACATAAAAATAGGGGAGACTCAGAAAAAAACCCAGAATGATTGGCAGTCTCCTATGTGAGCTGAGATACCATTCATAGTTTAACAGGAGGATTTTGGGCTATATACAGCTACTTGTTCCACTTGATGCCAACATACAAGCTGCAACTCTCCTTGATATAGTCAGATACAAACTAAGGGGATGCATGCTAAGGGCTATTTTATGACAGAAGGTAGTACAACCTTGCTTATTAATACCAATTGCCTTGTTTCCCAAGGAACTACTTGCAAATTGCATTATGGAAGACAGACCTTTTAGATTTTTTCCTATTAGCTAGTGCTTCCAGCATAGAAAACCAGTTTGTACAGTTAAAAATTAAAGTATTTGATAATTTGATAAGTTATGGAAGTCTTAAACTACATCAATTCATTACATGTTTTGTTTCTTACAGTTTTAGTAGAACAAGATAGTGCTGCAGCTCAACAATATGTTCGTCAGGGGTGTCCAACAGCACTCCGAGCTGATCTGTGGGCCCTCATTCTCAATATTTCTAATCAGCCAGAGGTAAGGAGCAAAGAAAGAGTAAAATAAGAAGACAAGGTGAAAACACAAAAGTGCAAGCACATATTTTCTAATGATCTTTTTCCAAAATAGAAATGCTCTACTGAGTTGTCACAAACCTGTTGAGAAAGTGTTTTATATTGAGAACTATACACTTGCCTGTAAAAAGTCTGTGCTGTAGTGATGTCTTTTAGGCTCTTCCCTAAGTTTTTAATGGATGTATGAGCAAAATACTGTAGAACAAACTGTTCAATTAATCTGGATAGTTTTCCTATACCATGCTGACTTTTTCAGAAGGGGACAAGAAAAGTCCTGGAAATAAGACTGAATCTTTCTTACTTTGGCTAAGTCTTATAAAAAAGATGATGTGCTATACCTTCTTCCTGGCCATTTGAACATGTAATCATGTGCATTTACATATATTGTAAATTGCTTTATATATTATTGCATGTACTCTACATATACATAATCAAAAAGGCATGAAGAGGAACTAGGAAGATGTGGATTGTTCTCATACTCCCTTGTACAGCATTTTCTATAGTACCTTATATTTGATGCAAGTCTTCAACAATGAAATCTTTTGCATGCTATAGTCAATATATCTAATATACCTTAAAGAGTTAAATGTCTGCAGATTTGTGAATACTTTGATGCAAGGTTTTTATTGCAATAAAAAAATAACATACATAAATATAAATTTACTCATAAATGTGAAAATTTTACAGTATTGCATGTCCATTCAGAGTGTAGCCATTTTCTTATAATACTGGGGTATTTATTGACCAGTACATAATACACTCATAAGATCTTGCCCTTAAAACAAATATAAATCTTGTTCATTGACAGCTTACTCAAGAAGTTGAGGTTATTTGGTCTGCTATTATAAGTACTTAGCCTATTCCTTTTTGAAAAAGTAAAATAGGCTTTTGTTTCTAGTAAATACAAGATTGAATTTCCTGTAGAAAAAAGAGCTGTTGAAATAATAATGAAATATCATACATCTTACTTAAGATGCTCAACACTAGATTTAAGTTATTTTAAATTATTGGGACAGCTTGAATTTTAGAATCCTTTCTCTTTATGAGAGCAGGCATATTAGAGCTGTGAAATTAATGTTGGTTACATTGCATCTGTTTATATTCTGTGAAATGCTGCATGCTCTAAGAGTGTTTTTATCTTAATGTGGAAAACAAAATAATTAAATAAAACCCCCAGGTATTCTATTTTGTTTACTGACAGTTGAGATAATAATGAGGAAAATTATAAAATCTTTCATTTTATGTTCATGTAAAGCATGAGTGGTTACAGAAATAGATTAATTAAAAATTATTTCCTGAAATTCACATGGACAATTTTCAACAGTTGCCTTTTTTTTAAAGAGGAATAAGCTATGTCTGTCTATTTATTTATCTGTCAGCCATACTGTTAGGTCCTTTAAAAGTTAACTCTAGTTTATAGTTCGTTTTAATATGTGTTTATACCGTGCATGAACTGTGAATATTTTAGATGTTCTCAAAGGTTAGTCTGTGCTGTCAGGTTATTACCTCAGTTTACTGTTAAGTAAGCTGAGAACAGTGCATTAACGGTTTGATCACATGTGCTCATGTGTGTGCCTTTACTGTGTAATAAACAGTGATTCAGATCCAACTTTTTGCAAGGATGCATGCACACTTACATCAGGGCAGCTAATACATTCTGGTTGACATAATATTTTACCTTGAGAGAACTTTTTATGCACTTACCAAATGATACTCATCCAAGTATAGATGAAGAAGAATAAACTATATACACCCTACAGTATTCTTAGGTTCAGTGCAGTAGACGTTCCCCTTTAGAAGACATTCTGCAAGGTCCAGAGCCTTGAGACTGAGCTGGGAAGAGTGTGTGCAGGGAATTGTTGATGAGACAATATTTTGTGATGATGCTGAAAGAACTCTAGAAAGCTGAGGATAAGTGACTGGAAAATAGTAACAATAATGTCAAGAAAAACTGGTAAGGATGGATGAGGTGATATAGGCTGCAAACCTGTCACTATTTTGAGATTGTTGAAATAAAGATTGGAAAATGGTAAAATACAAAATCAACTCTCCCTCCTACAAAGAAGAGAAATTATCAGGTCTGTGCAAAAAATATTCTGTGTTGGAGAAAATCATCTAAGCTGGTGATTTAAGTGCATATGAATGTCTTTCTATCACGGTCAATTGAAATTGTTTCTTCTAATGTAATAGCTATTGGAGCCTTTTATCTTCTTTTCCAAAACTACTTTTGCATAACATAGCATAGTATTTGTTATCCCGGGGTCTAAGTTACAGATGTTTATGGACTTTGAGTACTAAAAATATAACTGCACTAGAAGGATAGGCTTTCTGACTGAGACTTAGCAGACTGCCCGTAGATCAGATAGGTTAGCATATGGGTTACTATAGCTGTGGTATAAGCCAAATGTCCATAGTTCATTTTAAGCATTGCATTTACTAATGTTTGACAGAAGTAAGGCTGTAACTACTGCCAGAACGCTGACACCTGAGACGTTGTTCTTGCATATACTGAATATAGTTTTATTTTTTGTAAAGTACAACAAAACAGTTTTCATATATATGTAGCTGTTTTATGACATGCTGTATTTCATGGAGACTTTATTGATTTATCTAACACTTTGCTACCTCTTGTGTACTGTTTCTCTGCTGAAGTTGTATAGTGTGGTTGCAGAGCTTTCTTGCTGTAATATTTCTGATTTGCCATTTAGGCTCTATTACATTTATAGCTATGTGAATCTGTAAATCATAAGGATTGTGGATTTCCATTCTTTAATAGAAAACATTATGAGGGTTTGGTATGGGTGACATTGTGTGAATTAGCATCCAGTGGTGTTTGCAAAATTTTATTCAGTAAAGCTCTTTAGAAAGCTAACACAGCCAAGCAAGGGTTGATGCTAGCAGTGTAACATCGTAATTATAAAAATTATAAACTGTAAGCTCTCTATGTAGGATTATTTAGAAATGTGTAAGCACATTGTGTGGCAATGAATTGTTTATTAGTTTGTAATGGTACATTTTAGAGGAACAGAGTTAAAAGAGCATTTTTAAGGTTGCAAAGGCAAATATTTAAAAGCTGAATAGTATCACAGTTAATATTGTCTGTGCAAACAGTTTAATTTGCTGTGTATATATATATTTTATCTTATGATCTTGAATCACACAATTGCAGTTTTTTTCTGTGGGATGTCTGTCTCATTGATTGCACAAAATGGCTGGCACACACCTTCTGAGAATCTGATGACGTTTTTCTTTCCTTTTGTTTGGTGTGTTACCCTGTTTACTCACTGCATGCTGTTCAAGCACTGCTTAGAAAACAAAATTATTCATTATCTCATAGGGTTTTTTTTCCACCTCTAATTTTTTTGAGTTAGTGGGTTGAAAACAAATCTTAATTCTGAAAATTCCAGCATGCAGAATTAGTAATGCTTTGCTTTACTAAAGCTTTTACTAAATGTAATTTCCTAGGTTTAAAAACTTTATAAATAGACCAGGTAGTAGGTTCCTAATGGAGCATTATGTATCTCTATGCCTTATCAAAAGGGGGTTTTTTTACGTCAGGATCAGTAGCCTAAGGTACCCACTGTGCCATTCAAACAGGAGAGAAGCCAATAGCAGTAATGGTCTGTCATCATCTTTGACTGGAGAAAAATCTACTTTACAAGTAGATTTCACGGGTGTCTAGTAGAAGATTTGGATCCTCTTCAAGGATTTGCCAGGAAGCACTTTGGTCATTATCTCTTTGTGTAATCTGATGAGCTTTTTGGTTTGTAATACTTTCTGGTACTTCTGTTCCAAAACCTACAGCTCACCTACTTAATGCTGCTTGCCATTCTTTAGGCTTTATCCAATTCCTGTCAATCTTAGTGTCTCCTTTCTAGACTCCTCAGTGTTGGTCTTTCTTCATATTCTTAATTCTGTGCCAACCCATTCTTGTACTAGGTTTAAGAGGCAAGTGTAGATGCAATTGCATGACAAGGGTAACCTAAAAATGAATCATGAGCTGCCTACAGTTCAGCGATGAGAGTGCAGCTCCAGTGCCAGAATTTCATGACAGGCCACAGGTGGACTGTGCCTGCACAGAGGCTGCTGAGTAATCCAAACATTCACTTCAAAGAAGGTGAGTCACCAGATTCTGCTTAAATAGCTTTGCTGGGTACTGCTGAAGGGTACTGCTGAAAGATACTGTTCTCTCTTGCTTGTGAGCTACTTTCAGAGCGCCCTTTTCCTTATGCTCTCAAGTGGATACAGTATGAGGTTTTTAGAGTGGAAAATTTGATATGTGGCTTTGTAAGGCCAAGAGGGCTGGGGACTGCAATCCTGAAATCTACTTTGCTTCAGCTTGGAAATACGAGTGTGTTTGGAGGTGTATTAAAATTTATATGTAAAATTTTGAGAAAAACTACAGTCTATATAATGCATTTTTAACAAGGAAGATGTGTACAAATTAAGATTATGTTAAGATTTGGCAGACAGAGAAAAGATGTTGAATCAGATAAAAATGGTAAGATTTTGGTTTTATAATTGAAAGCATTTTAGGCTAAGAAAAGTGCCACATTTTTGGACAGTCCTGAAACGTGGTAGTAGTTGCCTCATCTGGAAGTAGAAATGCAACCAATAAAATAGTAAAATCAGACTGGAATATTTTTGAAGCCTGAATGAAGCACTTAAAAACATTCCTCTCTTGTGAGAAAAAATGATTACTGAGCAAGAGAGTCACGTAGCTTGAAACTAAATCTGTGACCAATCTTGTTTATGATTCAGATATAAGGAATACATTTATTAATACAGATGAATCTCAAGCCTCTTGTCTTACTAAGAGACATGAACAAGATCCTCTTGTAGTCAAGTTGCTGATGAAAAACCAGTGTGATTCCCAAGCTGAGATTCCATTTTGCATCACAACAATCACAATTTAAGAGAAAATGAATTACAAGTAATGAGTTAACCATTCTAGGAATGAAAGTTTTATGATTGTTTTTGCTTTGCAGGTCCCTTTTTAATAATTTCCGATTTGTTTCCCAAACTTGTTCTCATGAGTTCTAGTTCAGGTGGACAGCTTGTTTTTCTGGTCTTTTTGCTAAGTTATTGAACTGCTAAAATATTAAATACTTTACTTTGCTAATATTTGCAATGCAAAATTGCTATTTATTTTTTCCAGGTTGAGTTTTGAGTTGTGTTTGAAATTTTAGTTCATGCTGAAATTATAACAGCAACGGCAAATGCTGCTTGATTTTTCTGAGTAATGACCAAGTTGGCCTAGTGGGTTTTTATAAGAGCAAAGGAGAAGCTATTATTCCCGAAAGAAAAAAAAAGAACAATTAAAAAAAAAAATTAAACCCCACAACAAGAAACAAACAAACAAAAAACCAAACAAGATTAAAAGATGATGAATTGATAATGCTTTTTATTTACAATCATACTGATGAAGTATTCAACTGAATTATAAAGAACTTGCATTCAATTTCTGCAAGTTGCTGAAGAATCTGAGTCCAGCTGGTCTCTCTTTTAAGACAGTGCTCTAAACATAAAGTTACTTATTCTTAACACCTTTTCAAACCTCCATTGAAAGAAATTAAGGAGAAAAATTGGAATGCGTGTACTTTTTCTGAAATTGTACATCCTTTTGGTTAAGACCAAGTAATTAAAATCTTTATTCTCAGACAGTAATTGCCATATATTCTAATAAGTAGATTATATTTTTTAATTAGCATAGAAGTCTCAAGGGTGGGAAACAGAAAGTTTTTAGCTTTTCTAAAATGAAAAGATATGTTACAAAATGGTTTAAATACATGTGCCATTCTGGATTAATAAACATCAATTCTTCTGTTCTGGTTAGACTTACTTTAATTTTTTAATTCTAAAAAAAGACTTGAGGGTGCTGGTTGATGAAAAGCTCTACATGAGTCAACAATGTGCGACTGCAGCTCCAAAAGCCAGCCATATCCTGGGCTGCATCAAAAGAAGTATGGCCAGCAGGTCAAGGAAGGTGATTCTCCCCCTCTGCTCTGCTATGAGACCCCCCTATCTGGAGTATAGCATCAGCTCTGGAGCCCTCAACACAAGAAAGACATGGACCTGATGGAATTGGTCCAGAGAAGGGCCACAAAGATGATCTGGATGAGAGGCTGATGAGGCTGGATCACCTCTCCTACAAGGACAGGCTGAGAGGGTTGAGGTAATTCAGGCAGGAGAAGAGAAGGCTCTGCGGAGACCTTGTTGTGACCTCTCAGTACCTGAAGGGGGCCAACAAGAAAGCTGGGCAGGACTTTTTATGAGGCTTTGTAGTGATAGGATGAAGGGTAATGGCTTTAAACTGAAAGAAGGTAGATTTAGATTAGATTTTAGGAAGAAATTCCTTATGAGGGTGATGAGACACTGGAGCAAGCTGCCCAGGGAAGCTGTAGATGCCCCATCTCTGGAAATATTCAAGGGCAGGTTGACTGGGGCTTTGAGCAACCTGAGCTAGTGGGAAGTGTCTCTGCCCATGCCAGGGGGGTTTGGAATTAGATGATCTTTAATGTCCCTTCCAACCCAAACCATTCTATGGTTCTATGAATTTAGATTTCTTTCAGTAGTTTTCTGTTTTCCTTTTGTGGGAGTATACTGTTCACTGGCTATTGGCATAAACTGTAATTTATGCATAACTGCAATTAACGTGATTCTTTACATTCCAATTAATAATGCAGTTGAATTAAGGCATAGGAAGCTGATAAACATTTCAAGAAGTCAGTAACATAGCAATCATAGTGCAATATGATGCCATAAAACTGCACTGAAAGTATCACTCTAAACTCATGATGTCACTTCAGTAGAGTGTAATTTATGATTTTTTTTCTTGTACAGAAATATGTTCTTTGCACATTCAGCAAAGTCATTCATTGCGTGCCGAATCACTAAGTCTATTCTAAATGTGAATAAATCAGCAGCAATTATACTCAATACCAAGTTATTCTGACTATTAAGATGAACAGACCATGTAGTTGAGTGATTACTTTTTAGTTCTGGTTTTTCAATGCTTTTATTAATAACAGGAAAATCTATGGATTCTCCTAAGCAAATGTAAAAAGTAGTTGAATGGTTAATGCAGGAAGGAGAAGGTTAACACAAAACACTGGGCTAGTGATAACAATTTGAGGCTTGGAGCCACAGGTAAAAGTATTTTAAGAAGAAAACTTGTATCTGCATATAAATTTAAAGTATGCTCTATATGTGTGTGTAGCAAAAGATTGCTCCCTTCCTTCATACCACTTTCATTTCCAACTTCCAAACAGCCTTTAGCAATTGTTCAAGGCAGTTTTCTAGTACTACAATCTGGGAAATGATAACAGGAAACCATGAGGTTATTCAAATCTCTTTCTCAAGTTGCAGTAGATTAATAGTTGCATTATCTAGGGCCCTTGTAGCAATGAGTTGCATTGTACCATTTCTTATGCAGGAGCATTTGTGTGTACAACAGAAACAATTAATCATGCAGACTGCTTAGGATGAAAAAGAAGTTTTTGCTTTTGGGTTTGTTTTTTTTTTTTTTGGTTGTGTTGTTCTGTTTTGAGTTGGGGTTTTTTATTATTAGCTCTTTCTGTTCTAATATGCACAGTCATATGAGATGGCAAGAAAACCTTTAGAAGTTGTTAAGTTTGCAGTATTGTGCAATTTGACTACAGTGTTGCTGCTTTAAATTTATGACTTGAAGATTAGAGTAGTTCTCAGTAGATGTTTAAGAACAGAATGCTACATTCATACTGCAAATAATTTACATTTATTAAATATTTATGTCTGATCCTTGATATAGAAATGATGCAGTATTTATACCTCGTCTTTTTATTTCTCAGAAAGAAAAATGTAAATATTTTCCCCATGGTAGTTATCAGTACTTAATAATACAGCTTTTTTTCTTCATTTCAACTCAATTCTAATAGTTTCTAAGTTTATACTATTCACTGCTTCTTGGTTTTGGATTAAGACAAAGGACAATGTTCCTTAGCCTTGTCTTAGTTTTTTTCCCATTCTCTCCCTCTCATAATTTCATCTTACTTCCCATTTGTTCTTTAAATACTTACTCCAGACTACCAGTCCTTACTACAAACTACCAGTTTTTCAAAGAAATCAGCAGTAAATATTGTATAAAGCTCGCAATGTACAAGTGTGTGTGTTTCTGTAGAGACACATTTGAAATCCAAATAGTTCTGTGAAGTGGAGAAGAGCTTTAGGACTGCTGATTTAGTTTATGAATTATTCCAAATCCATCTGAAACTATGTTATTCAGTCTGAAACTGTTATTCAATTGTAGGCATAATGTCAGAGAGGTGCTTAGGGATTTAGGAATTACATGATAATAGTGCAATAGTTCATTCTTATTTTCCTTTGCAAGCCCTAAGAAGAAAGGGATAGAATAAACAAAAGCAGAGAAGCATTTGTTCTGATTTACTGCCATCACTCCACCCTTGTGTGTGTACTGTAGACATTCAGGAAGTAATTTGAGTTCAAAAAAAAGTCTGACTTTTTTTGTATTTTTCACAAGAAATTGTTATATACTTATCATTTAATCTTTTCACAAATTCAAAACTAGTTAGAGATTCACATTAGATTAGTATCAAATATTTGCAGCAACTCACTAATGCTAGGAGATGTGACACAACCTGTTGGAGAGGTGTATGAAAATAGTAACAAATTAAAAAAGCATAATGATTGTGAGCATTGAAAACAGTTTAGGTGTAGAGAGACTGAAAGGTTGGAAGACACAGATCTTTGGTCTGAACTACATCCTTCATTTTATTAAGTATCTAAAGGGGAGATAATTTTATAATGTCTCAAATTCGTAGGATTTAAACTAGAATAAACTGTGATAGAATGCTTCATAAATTATGTAGTGGTTTTTTCAGATGAATACATGCTTATAATTTTTTTTAATTGTTAAAAATTAGCTTTGTTAGTTTAAATATAAATGAAAGTTGTGTCTCAGACTGATGATAATATTTTTAATTTTAGGATATCTTGTATTATGAACAGCTTAAGTCAAATGTGATTCAGCATGACCTCTTAGTGGACAGCTTGATTTACAAAGTAAGTGATTAAAAGATTTATATCAGAACAGTATCCTCAAAATGTTAGATGGTTTGTTTTTAAGGAGTGTAAGAATAATTTGTGTGAATTTATTATTGTAAACTCTCTCTTTGTGCCTGTATTGACTCTTCTGTAAGACGTGTTTTAAGTTCAGCCATTAAGTTGTAAAGAAACAGTAACTTCATTTGAAGGAATAACTGGTTTTCACTGGAGTCCAACTGCTTCCATTTAAACTTTGAATTCTGTACAGTTTAATCATCAAGTTAATATAGTGTTTTTACATTTTAAAATATGGAGTATATGCTTAACTACAGCACTTTCATGATTCAGTGGTGAAACAGTGTTTTCTACCACACTGTGCTAAATTTACCTTCTATGGGAGTTTGAAAAGATTTCTTTTGACTTCAAGCTGCCGTATTTTTTGATTACAGGATGTAAAGCTGACAGCAAGCAATGATGACTACTATTTTGTATTTGAGGACTATTTATATCAGGTATATAACTTTTTTTTTTTCTTAAAAAAGGTAGAAAGTATATTCCTGTGGGATTATATCATCTTTGGAGCAAGGACTGCCTTTGTGTTTCATGTGTAGGCAGACTACAGTGGGACCCAAGACAGATGCATCTTGTTTGCTGCATTACATATACTTTCCCTTCTGAATAACAGTTTTGCAAACTTAAACAGATTAAGCAGGACAGGCTTCTAAAACTCCTCCTCTGAAGGACCCTACGCAATGTCTTTCCAATGCAGTAAGACAGAAGGTATGAAGTCAGACATATTCTTGCTTTTTCCAGCTTTGCAATAATAAAGTGATTAACAGCTGTGGCATACAGAGACACTAAGGCTTGAGAAGTATATTCAGGGTTCTAATTAAAAAATATAAAATAAAAATATTGCTTTACAGTGGCCTACTGCAATAAGCATAAAAGGTATTGTATTGACATATTTTTAAGTTGAAGACAATGATTGTGAATAAGATAGTGATATGTAGGGTTACTTTTAGGATTGTTCCTATTCTGAAGCTGCTTCTAGCAATGGGGAACTCAGCTTATTTATAAGGAATTTTCTTTGTTGCTGCCTGTCAGATGCCCTTAAATAAAAGAAGATTAAATTTATGAATTCCCTAATGTGTAGTTGATTGCAGTGTCAACATAAATGTCATGCAGCAAACTTACCATTTCCACAGTGCTTTCAGTTTCATTAGTCACATCTGATAGCTTAGACTTGCTTAATTTTTGGTTTTAGAGCTAAGTGAAACTAAATGACAACTTCTTTGATGGCAATATGGAGAAGTGATAGTAATATAACTAAGCAAGAAACTGTCCTTAATGCTTTTTAGTCCATATAAATATAAAAATATGCTTTGCTATTTAAGCATGCTGTTCAATCATGTCTACATAGAATATTTTAGTATAATAAGCATTTAAACATTAGCACTTAAAATTTTAACCTTGTGAAATTATAGCCCTTTTTTAAGTTAAATATAGTTACATTATTAAGATCTGTATCTGAATTTGTTTCTGAATGAAAATTTGCAAAGGGACGGCATAATGACAGCTCAAACATTGGTATTTATTCACTAAAATACTTACATGAGTTGTTCTTGATTTAAGGATCAAAGATGATCTTCATTATTGTAGCATTATCTCTTCATCATGGGATGTGAAAATTTCATTTTTCTTTCTGCTTCATTGATTATGTAGACTACTAAGGCATAATAATTAGTCATTAACTGACAGTTCCAGTGGACACAGGATTATAAACTATGGAGTATGAACTATGGAGTATGCAGTATAATCATTTGATTTAAGACCATCAGAAGCAGATTTTCTTCATCATTCTCAATATATAGCACAGTTGCATATTTTATTTTTTTTATATATCTTTATTAACTAAAAGTATGATTACAGAATGAAAATAATTAAAAAGATTAAACTGTCTTTAGTAGTTTGAAGGAGAATCACCAAAAGTCTTTGAAAAATTAAGTGGTTAGTTTTACTGCAAGGCTTTGAGGAAAATAATACCTTAAACTTCTGAGTTGCTTTAGTTTTGTAAGGTACTTTGTAGCATTGTTCAGATCTTTTCTAGAAGAAAGTTATATGTTTTCCTTGACAATTTTCTCTTCCAACTTAATTAGGAAAAACATTGCAGCCAAAGGATTTTGTTCCATAGCCCCTGAAAAAATTTGGCAGTGTGAGTCACTCTGATATGGAATATTATTTATTGATTTCATATGATAACTTGATTTAAATATTGGCTGTAAAATTGGTAATGAAAATGTTAGTTTAAACCAGATAAATTATTTCTGTGTTTGCACTGGGTTTGTGTTTTCATGACTAATTACCGCCTCTAAGTTTTCCAAATCATTGACCAGAGTGTGGCATTTGTCTGGGTATTACTTAAAAAAAAAATAATTGTGTATAAAATAACATTTAGCATATTTTGTTAGATTATTAGTACCTCTTCAGTAGCATGCAATCCTTTTTGGGAAGAACACTGTGAAATGACATAATTTATTTCCTTTGCTATCTTTGCTTTCTTAATCCTGAAATTTACCTGACTTTATTACTTTGTAACTATTGAAATAGAATATGGTTACTTTTAATACAGTAATTTCTTTTTGATAAAAGCTTTGGCTTTGCTGTTTGTTGGGTTTTGGTTTTGTGTTTTTTCTCAGTCCTTTGAATGAAGTAGTTTTCTTTTCCATTTTGATTATAAATATCCTATAGTTCGCCAAACTTTTCTGTTCTTAAAAAGGAGGTTGTGTCGTTTTTTTTCAGTGTTATCATTTTTGTGAATGAGAAAAATAATACATGAATTGATAAATTTGTAAATTCATTATTTCAAAACAGAGATTCAATTTGAGTACTTCAGTCTTATATCGTGCATAATGAATACACACAAAGAACCTCACCCAGCAGTTTTTAGATATAGCCATAACTAATGTATGAGCTAGAGTCTATCTCTCATAAAGATGCATAGTCTTAAAGACTTCCAGATACTGGTACTGGACTCTGTATTCCTAAAAAAGAGGGCGTCAAATTAAGGTTACATTCTTTCCCCTATAAGAGAACATAAATTATGTCCCTTTTAGATGCGTTTCTTTTTCTTTCACCTCAGTTAACATATACACAGAATTACATTTGCCTGTGTATTGTTATTGTCAGCTATATTTTGGCAGCTATGAAAATGACTGCGTATTGCACAAAAATAATATTTAGCTTAAACTGAGATAAAGAAGCTATTTTTTAAAAGACGTTTGTATGAGAAATAGTTTTGAGGTTAAAAAGAGGAAAAATTCTCAAAATATGACCTGCCTTCCATAAAAATAAAAAAAAAAAGAAAAAAAAAAAGAAAAAAAAGAAAAAAGAGGAAAGCAATGCTATTCAAATGTCACAGTGTTTTGGTTTTGCATGTTTTCCTTTTTGACAAATGCTGATACCTGGAAAATGTTTGCAGTGATTAGTTGAAGAAAAATCCATTCCTTTTTATTCATAGTAAATTATGTAGTGAAACACCATTAAAACAGTTCCATCTTTTACACCTTGGCTACAGTTCAAACAAACAAACAAACAAACAGAAGTCATAAAACCTGCAAGATCGGAGAGTGTTTAATATATGCCAAAAAGTCAGCAGAAAGTTGGAAGTCTGTCTTGCTTCTGCCCTCTTGTGTACATTTTTGATAGTGCAGTCTTGCATTGCACAAAAACATGAAAATTTTGAAGTACAAAACTAATTGTTACATTTTTTACAACCACATATAGGATGAGATTCTTTATTGCTATTTTTTTTTCCTAGCAATGCTTTTAAATATTTAATTTTATACTCAATTGCTGTGAATACTGGTTTTGTCACTTAGATAAAAAAAAAAATATATACAAATACATTTTACAAAATACTGCATTTCAGAACATACAGATAGGAGGTGAACATCCTAAGATGTGCTTTTTGAAAGAGCTGACTATTGTGCAAGCATTTTGAAAAGCTCCTGGGAACAGAAGTGAGTGTAAGGATGAGTTTTCTGGAACAGCACACATGCAAAAATGTAAACGTGTCATTTGCTTATTCACTTACTCTGACTTCCCCAGGTCATAGTAACAGAACAGAAAAATAGGCTAATGGACATCAAAGCAGCCAGTTGCATGCCCAATCACTAATGATCTGACAGAAGAGGATAAACGCATGCTAAGAGGCAAAGAGGGCTGAAGAGCATGGGTATTTTACTGACAACAAATGTGAAAGTAAAATCATAGCCAGTTCAAAGGAAGCCTGGAAATTTGAACAGGAAGTAAATTTAAGTCGGTCAAGAGCTTTTGACCTTATTTGCTCCCTTCAATAACATCTAATAGGTGCTAATTAAGGCAACTCCTTAAATATGTTTGTAATTGCTTTGTTGATCCAGTAAATCAGCTGATTTTTATACCCTGTCTTTTCTACAGGTATTACTCTGTTTTTCCCGAGATACATCGGTATTGGAGCACTTCTCTTACAGTAGTGCCACCCCACCCAAATCATACATACGAGGT
The DNA here is from genome assembly GCA_024611175.1 of Megaceryle torquata. Lineage (NCBI taxonomy): Eukaryota > Metazoa > Chordata > Aves > Coraciiformes > Cerylidae > Megaceryle > Megaceryle torquata. The sequence goes on along the minus strand of JANIJG010017445.1, from coordinate 21,328 downwards.
AAAATGAGTTGTTATAAAAAAAGATTGTATAGATTTTTGTTGACTGCTGCAGTACCGTATGTGAATTTGCTTTTTGTTCATTACATCTAGTAAACTACATCTAAATGAAAAGTATACCATATTAATTAAAACTTCATGTATCCAGTTAACATCTGTGCAGATTCTATTACAACAATTTAGAAGCTAATCACTTGAAGGGCAGATTGCAATGTTGTTATTTTATTGTAGTTTTCTGCATATAAATCTCCAGCTTTTTACCAAAATATTTTAAACACACAACTATGACAATAAGGTAAAATCTTGACAACATTTGTCTTCATCAGAGCTAGAAATTTAAATACATAACATTGTAACTTAATAAGTTTAACAACTAGAAGTGGTGGTATCTTCCCTAAGCAGCAAATTTTGCAGGTATTTGTAGACAGGAGCAGAACATGTTAATGAAGAATTGTGGGTTCTGTTCAAAAGTCTGGGAGAGTAGAGCTCTATCAATCAGAATGATACTTACTTTTTTTCAAAGCACAGCATCTTCCAGAATGTTACGTTACATGTTCTTTGGCTTAAATTCTCATGTGAATTTTGGTTTTCTTAACAGTCTTATATTTATTGTTTCAGTCCACTTGTTTTCCCTACTAATTTCTAATGCCATACCTCTCAACTCTGTTTCCTTGCTTCTTACGTCCTCACCTACCTTGGCTTTACTCAGAGATTCCTTTTTGTCTTCCTTCTTGAATCATTCAGCCATTCAATCACTTTTTTTTTTTTTTCTATGTACCTTTACCTTCTACATTCCCATTTTCTTCCTTGGTCCCTTGTGCCAGGGTATTTAGCCAAATGTGATCCCCATGCTAAGTACTTTTTTTGAAGAGGACATCTGCTGACAGTTGCTCTTGCTGCTCCTTATGTCACTAGAGGCAATGTTTGTTTTCTGGTTTTGGTTTGTTTGGATTTTTTTTTTCTTCCTTTATTGCTTTATAGGTCTTTTCTCTCTCTCTTTAACTTCATTAACTGAATTAATTTAACTGAATTCTTCACCCACTTCTTGGCGCCTGAGAGCAGAACATCAGTGGGATTCCAGTTCTCACTTCAGACACAGAGACATGGCAGCCCAGAAACACAGCTGTGAGGAACATCCTACTTATTCCTAGACACATCTGGGGAATTAAGTTGCTGAAATCTAAATCTCTGCTGAACCTGTGCAGTGTAAATCCAAAAGGCTTGTAGGTCCTATTTTTGGCTAATTATCCAAGAGATGTACTTTATGCTAAAAATACTCTCCTTCCAAATTACAACTCCCAGATGCAAAGGAAGCAAACTATTGAAAGGCAAAATAAGAAAATATTTTTAGTTTCATTAAACAACTGATTTCTGTAATTGGAAAATGCTGGATTTTATTTTCATGCAAGAGCTTCACAGTGTAATTTTGAATTTAATTCAATTGATTCATGCTACAGGAAATTATCTAAGCCCAGATGCCATCGAACCAGACAAAAGTTCCCTGTGCTAAATTCTTCTGTGTATTTTGTTCACTCTATTTATTTCTAAATAAATTGTTATTTTTTAATAGTGGATTTAAAATTATTTCTATAGTTAGAATACAATTAACTAATATGTTCATTTCGCAGGGAAGATAAAGTTATCAGTCTAATATCAGTGATTGTCTTGACTTAATTAATCTTAATGTTTTTAGTTATATCAGAACTATACCATGCAGCTTCCTCTCTGTTGCAGGCTTAATGAAGCCTTGCATACTTTTTATCTGTCTTTGTATCTTTTTTAATGCCTTTGCATTTCTGTCGCAGCATGGCAGATTTATCCCTTTGACTTTATCCCTTCATACAGCTTCACTATCTTCAGGGTCTGCAGAAAACACCTCTAGGGCTCATAAGACACATGCAAATAAAATCTCAGTGGGCTACTATTGCTGAAATCTTCCTCTCCTTTTTTGCTGTTTGTCATCCTGCCTGATCGGTGCTGCATTCGAGTTTTATATCTGATACTGTGCCTGTCCTATTGCAATGCTTGCTTGTTTTAGACAATATCAAACAGTCAATGATACAATTAGGTGTGATTTTTATAATTTTAACTTAGAATCTACCTTTTTATTGAAACAGTTTAAACCACTATTAAAATATGATTAATGATTCACAGGAAAACTTGGAATGGAAGAGTATGCTGTTTTCTATCCTCCAAATGGTAAGACTTACACTATTGCCTCCTCTAGTGGTACATTGGAAAAATAAGGGATTTTTTTCTCAAACACCTAACTTCTTTTTCTATTACAAATTAAGTTTCACTGTTATTCTGAGAAATTAATGAATTTAAGAAGTAAGCTGGACTGAAGCTACTCCAAACCCACATTCAGCCTGGTACCAGTAGTCACATACGGAGTTTGTCTGTGTGTGTGGGAAGGGGAAAGAAAACAACTTCTGGTGCAGCAGCTTGTATTCTGGTCTTGTATCACCACTTAGAGGATCTGAATGATACATGCTGAAACTGTCTGACCCCCAGCTTTTCAGTACTCAACAAACCACACCTCTAAGTTTTTTCTTTTCAAAATTTGTGATTTTAAAAATTCAGGAATAACTAATCTGTATAATTTAATATATGTGTAGGTTAATATACTTGATGTTGTTACTTTGGTTATTAAAATCCTTTTTTTTTTTTTAGGTCTTATTTTGATCATTTCAATGCCTGCCTTTGAATCCTTTCTGTGATTTTGTGCTGTATTTGTATATTAAGTTCAAACTCTTAGCTCTTGCTTTCAAGGCCTTATGTCACCAGTCTTGTATCTGTGTCTCTGACCTTGTCTTTTATGTCTTTTGTGTTCCAGTGGTGTTAGTTGTAGCACATACTTTTGGTCTCTCTCAGTACATTTTTGCGTCCCCAATTCTTTGCACATTTTTACCCATGAAGCATTATCTTTATGACCTTTTGCCAAAGCAGCTCTCTCTTGCTGATCCTATATGAAAGTTAGCGAACGGGAGGTAAGAGCAGATGGAAAGGAGGAGAGAATTGTCATGGAATAACTGGCAAGTCCTCTAAATGTTTTACCGTAGTACTACATGAATTACTAGAGGTCTTGGCCTGTTTATTTTCTGCTTCCTCCTTGTCAGTACATGACATTTAAGGGTTGTCATTTACCTGAAATTAAGTTCTAATTTCAGCAAAGCTTATATATAATAACTTCGTGGATATGGAGCTTTACTTGGCTTTCTAGGAACTATAGCATGTGTTTAAGCATGTAGATGGTTATACTGAAGTGATACAATTCCTGTACTTAAGTAGTTACAAGATTGAGATCTAAGACTGCAGGTGCCATAACAAGGAAAAATATTGTTCCTATCGTAGGCAGAATACAATTTAGAAACTTAGGGGGATTTTTTTTTGAATTTTTTTTTTTTTTTTTTTAATAAAAAGAAATATGCAAGATCAACAACAGCAATTTTTGTTTTGTAGGTGTCATTCCTTTTCACGGCTTTTCTATGTATGGTAAGTGTGACTCATAGACTCATAAACTCATAAAACCTAAGGACTGCTTTTTATCATATTGCAGTTTAAAGCTGTATGTACTTTTCTGCAACTTTTAAACTTGTTTGTATTCTGTTTCTTTGTGTATGAAGACTCTTTTTTTATAATTTTAAAAATTCCAGGCTGCCTTTTTTTTTTTTTTTTTTTTACTTATTTTACAGTTTACTACCATGTGGGAGTTCCTTCTTTAAGAGCTAATAACTGAACTATACATCTTAATGTATCTGAATGGAGGGATAAAGCTTAGTGACAGTGCTTTTTCCTTGTGTTTCACTTCTGCATAGACCAAATTACCTCTGAAAAGAGCTCTTAAAACACAAATTATACAAAAGTCCTGTTGCTGTATCCATTTGCCTAGAACAGTGGTTAAAGGAGCATTAGATAATAGAATGGTTGCTACTTTACTGCACAGTGGAATGGTCAAATATCAACAAGATTTCTAGGAAAAGAGCAGAAAAATTTCCTCAGGTCTCAGAGTTAACAAGGCAGATAGTGCCAGGACTGTCCAGAAATGTAAGACAATTTCTTAGAGCTTTTGAGTTTTTTCCTTCAATTTATCACAGGTGTTTGTGGCATCACAGGGCAAGCAGATTTTAAGATTATATTTAAAATGCTGTGCTTTGCTAATAATAGAGTTTAATAATCACATGATCATTAAAATCAGGCAATTTAAATATGAAATGCAAATTTGAACCTAACTGAGGACTTTTAAGTCTTGAAAGTAAGAAGAGTTTGTAACTAATGTTTATTAGGTACTCACTAGGAGGTTTCATTTTTTGTGTGTGTGAACCTGCTTTTCAAAATGTTTGGGTTTGACTCTGCCCTTGAGAACAGCGTCTCTCAAACTAGGTGTGAGCTTCTTCCCTCCCTCCTGTCCTCTCTCTTTGCAAGGGCTCAGAATGTGCTGGTTGTGAGAACAAGGGAGGCTGAAAAGTAAGCCAGGAGAAACAGTAATGTAACTCTGGGTGTGGAGCTGGGACCAAGCAGGGCATCCTGCTTATTCCATGTTTGTGCTGCTATTGGAGGAAGTATTTGGGTCCTTATGTAAATCCTATACACTTTTGCATGTTCACATGCATATGCTCATAGGGTGCCAGCTGTCAGGCACCATTCTGTTATCCTCCTGGCCTTTATGTACATATACATGCTGCCAAGTCTTCCACCTCCATCTTCAGTCATTAAAAACATACCCATTAGTAACACCCTCTGCTTTTCTTACCCCTACGTAAATACACACTTCTGTGAACATCTCACTCATAGCACTCACCTCTCATGCACATATGCCATTTTTTTCTCTTAAGCCACATTCTCTGATATATATATATGTGAAAATGAATTCATACATGCACACACCCATATATCTGTGTGCATATTTATACATATGTATGCAGACAAATGTATCCATATCCCTAGGTTCTGTAAATAAAACTGTAAGGGAAGGTGAATTTAGAGATAGAGACTACAAGTGTGTTAAAATGTAAGCTGTTCTCTATAATGAATGTACCTGTCAAATGAAGCAGTAGATGTGATAAGTGGACAGATAAAAAGGCTGTTTACAAAAATGTCCTTAGAACAACTGTCTGTGAAACATGCGTTGAATGAGCAGAGTAGCAATTGAAAGGAGGTGGTTATGTTTGTGCAGTGTCTGCACACAATGGATTTATCTGTGTGCTAGACTTTCACAGAAAAAAAAGGAACCAAATGAAAAAAGTTTGAGAACTGCTGCTTTACGAATGGAGCCAGCTCTGATTTTGAATCAGGTATACTAAAAGACTTCTAAACAGTAAACTACCAAATATCTGTGGTTTTCAGATCTTATAAGAAATAAACAAGTCTCTAGCAGTCTGTCATATCTGTGTGATGTTATTGTGGCAACCAAAAGCTATTTTAAAAATATTTTTCATCTTCAAGGAGTAAACTTATTCTGGGAAACCAGTTCAGAGATGGTCACTAGCCCAAGGGCACATTGGAAGTTATAGACAGTTGAATCAAAAATTTGCACTGTTCAACAATTTGTTGCTCTACACCCCACAGAAGCTGTCCTTAAAGCATTATTTCTTATACTTCAGAAGCCAGCACTGTAGTAAGTGGGTTCTAATTAGTTTAGATTCTTGAAATATATAGAACTATAACCTAGAATGTATTGTACTCCTTTTCTTAACTTTTTACGTCAAATGATAGACTCTATTATAAAAATAATTCTTTCTAAATAATTGGTTTAGTGTTGTTCTTGTAAATCGAACTACTTTAAATCACTTGTTTTTTCCTCATACTTCATTGAATTCTTCTAGCAGTTTACAGTGTTGAGTCAATTAATTCTTTTATCCTTCCAGTTGCTCCACTTTGTTTTCTGTACCATGAACCTTCCAAATTGTATCAGATATTCCGTGAGATGTATGTGCGTTTTTTCTTCAGACTCCATTCCATCTCTTCTCATCCCTCTGTAAGTTCATTAGGAATTAAAACCCACTCACTTGATACTCTGTTTGCTGTGGAACAATAATACACAGTGGCATGATTTTGTATGTGATTGAAATAACTAAAATGTACTATTTCAGGCAATCTTGGAAAAATAATTAGGTAACTCCAATTTGCATAATTTTGTTTTCTACATCAATGTTAGTCTTTGCTGTAGAATATAACATACTCTAACATAACACAGTTCTCATTTTATGAGGGTGTGGGAGGTTTTTTGAGAGTCAAGTCTTTTATGTAATAGGTTTCTCAATTCAAGAAGTCATATAAATGTATACTTGCTTTCATTTTAATTAACGACATGCAAGTGCATGCTATTTTCTGGGGTAGAGGGACTAAAATATAGTCATATATATACAGATACCATTTCAGTGCTATCAATTTAATGTCTGTTTCTTTAACTCAAGTATCTCTGTGTGACAGCACATGCTTTGTAGCACTTCTAGATTAATTCAAATAATTTGGTTATGTTTATGACCAGGACTAGCTGTCTTGACTTTAAAACAATTGTAGAAATTGGCTTTTCTTCTATGTTTGAAGAATAAAACATAGTAAATATAGTGTGTTTTGTTTTGTTTTTCTCCTTCACAAAGTGCTGAATAGTTATATAAATTTTTGAAAACATTTTCTGGTTAAAAGGCTATATCATTACAAAGCTGTGCATTGTGCTTTCAGTAATTAGTATCAGGGAAATGGGTCAGACAAGAATCTATTTTCATGGTAATTTTAAAAAGAGGTTTTAAAATGTTTACTTTCAGCTTTTTTGTAGCTATCCCCATTGCTGTTTGGTTTCAATTATCAGAGAAATACTATTTCCTCTGTTTTTTAGTGCAACTGAGGTCTGTTTCATCAAAATGGAAATGTATCAAGTAGGTCATATTATAATAACCCACTAATCATTTAGACCCTGACATTCAAATACCACAAGTAATTTAGAGCTGAAAGGGACTGTCACAACACACTATGTTGCTAATAAATACGTAGAATTCTAGGAGCAAAGCTTTAATGACTGAAGGCATTAGAGCTGCTTGCACCCTGCTTATCTGAGCTATGTATTGTATCATTGATAGTGTTTTATTGCTTGAATTAAAAATTCATGCATACTTATATGCTGGTACTGTTTGCTCAGATTTGACAGTATCAGTGTTAGTATTCAGGATATGGTCTTATTTCATTAGGGCATTGTATCATTGTGTTTGCTGTTTGAGACTCTTCTACAAACCCATCTACCCCAGCTCTTTTATCACCTTCGAGAAATTGGGGCTCAGCCGTAAGTAGTTTTTTCTGACTTGCTACAATTGTTGCAGATTCATTGTTCTGAAGATGCTGTTCTGTAGTATTTTAATTTAAAAGGTACGGGCAATTTTTCAAAGGTACAAACATCAATGTGCCATTTTTTCTCGAGAGTCGGTTGGAGTCCTCTGTCTAACCTGAGTATATCTGCTTTGTGCATTTCTTTTGTATGCTCTATGAAAAAGAGAGAACTGTTCTATGAGAGATGCTGCATTATTCAGATAAATTTCAGTTATTCATTCAGATCTGATGGAACTAAGTTATTTATTTCCTAGGGGACAGAAGTCACGGAGATATGTTAGATACAGCAGAAGCTACTGCAAGGGGAGAGAGAGAAAGAGGCTGTCATTCTGTAATGTACTCATGGCAACAAGTGCAATAGAACCTGAAAATCTTGCTGATTGGTATCCATCATAATAGCATTATAGGAGAATGGATGAAACGTTAGGGTGATAATACCAGAGGATCCCTCTAATGCGATTATTTGGTCAGAAAATTTTAATGATATTAGTACTTTGTCAAGTGAGATGCTAAATAGTTCTCTGGTGGCTCTTGCAAATGAAAATATTGATTATTAATGCAGTAAGAGAAAATGGTTATTCTTCCTGAAAAATAAATGCAAAAGAATAAAGAAAGATTTTTGAATTTATAGAGGATCTCTCTAATCATTGTGGGAGACAGAAATATAGTAACTGTTGTTTATCACTTCTTTGCAGGCTACGAATTTCATTTAAATGGATGGTACGAGCATTTTCTGGTTATTTAGCTACAGATCAGCTTTTGCTTCTGTGGGACAGAATCCTGGGATACAACTCTCTAGAAATTCTTGCTGGTAATAGAATTATTTCTAGAACATATTAACTCCTGGTAAATGTGAGACAAATACATGTTAGCTTCAATGTGTTTTGTGGCAAGAAGAAAACAGTTGCTCTTTGAATGCTGAAAGCGGATTATGTACATGTCAAGGACTAGTAACTTTTAGAAAATTAAAATTGAGTAAATACTGCATCTCTAGCAAAAATATGCAAGGTAATTTTTTTTTTTTTTTTTTTTTTTATGATGGCATTCTGAAAATGCTAAGCACTCCCTAAACAGAACATAGGATGTTCTCCCAGCTTCAGGGGTAACAATAAATGTGTTCATCACTTTTCACAAAATACAAAGTTACTCATTTATGGCAAGTACTTCTTCAGTACTTAGGACAACTCTGATTTTGCTGCATTTCTTCTTTTGAATTCACATTTTTAAGAGACTTTGAAAGTTTTGTAGTTATTGTTTATAAAGGAAATAATGTCCTAAGTTTTATGCAAGGTTTAAGAAAGGGGTTCTAAAGAAGACATGTCTCTTCAGTTTTTAAATACAAATGAATAGAAGAGAAAAGGTTTTGGTTCGTTTGTGCTTAGAAGACAGCTATGTAGAGCGATATAATTACATAAGATAGTACAAAATAAAATAACTTTTTAAAATTTTACATAATATTCACAACTGAAATAGTGCTATTTAAATAAATTAAAATTATTGACATAGAAATTACCTAATTGTACATCACTTTGTCCCTTTTAATTAAAAGCTAGTCATCTCAAACTCAAGCATTTTCACTCAGACTTTTCTGAAAGCATGTTGTGTTTCTCCTCTCCATTTTGAAGAGTGGCTGAAGAAACTCAAACACAGCCATCCATTGTATATTACTCTTCAAAGTCAAACTATTTACTCTAAGGGAGTGAGAATTGGTATGTTACATCAAGATTAATTCTAACCACTAATTAACAGGTCAGCAACTTAATTATTGGGCATTTTCTTTCAGTCCTGGCAGCTGCTGTGTTTGCTTTCCGAGCGGTCAACCTGATGGAGGTGACATCACTGGCTGCAGCTGAAGTAAGGATAAGTTTCAGTTAGAGGGGATTGAAATAGTTTCTGATGCTTTGCCAACAAGAGTAACTTAAGCTTCCCATGGCACATGGTACACAGTGCAAATCTTTCTCTCTAAATTCTTACCTTAGATAAAAAACTGAGGAAATTGTAAACATGCAGTACGTAATACAGCTTTTCTGGAGTAAAATGAAATAAGAGAGTATATTTGCCATAAAATGCAGAGTTATCAAATTATTTCATACAAGTACAGGGGTTTTTTTTCCTATTTTAATATATAATCTTTATGGGATATATTATTTTTAAAATATTGTAGAGATTTGTACCATTTTGCTTAGTGTGTTTCATTGTAGTAGCTTTTGTGTTTTTTGATATTATAAGGATTTTACAAGATTACTTTTGTCAATATTGAATCTGAAATTTCACTGTGAGTACAGTCATGGGAAACAAAGAAAATGAAGTCATTAAGATGAATATTATTACTTTCTATATCTAGAAATGTGTTAATTATTTTTTCCCCAAAATCTAGGGAAATGTATTTTTTCCAAACTTTGAGAGCTTGTGATGACTCTTTCTTTCTTTTTTTTTTCTTTTTTTTTTCCTTTTTTTTTTTTTCCCCAAAATATTTTCATGAGAGGACATTGACTATTTGAGTCATTACATTGGACTTACTCACAAGTACTAGCCAAGCCACAGGATAAGGATTCTTAATTCCCAATTATTTTTAGAAGCAAGTTGAAATGTTAGATCCCTTATTCACCCATGATGCCATGTATATTTGAAGTAAGGCTAAAGGCTAAAGTAAAATTACTTGATTTAGATACATAAACAAATGCTTTTTCTCTGAATTGTTAGAATGAAAAATAATATGATAAGGAACTAACAAAACCAGGATAATTTGTTTCTGGACAGATCTGAATTTTATTATTAGTATTGTAGTCAGTATTTGAATCTTCTTCTGACTTCTTGACTTGCTTTAAAGCAATTTGATTCAAATGTCAAGTTTAACAAGCCTTTTTGGTTTTTATGCTAGGCTGTACTTGCTGACCTTTCAACCCTGAAGGTTATGCCTCTTCTTCAAATCTTCTTGTTTGCTACTGTCACTTGATCTGCTTCAACATTACTGGTACCACAGTTCCAGTCTTTCTTGAGAAGCTGATCATCAACTATGCAATGTCTGCATAAAACCAAAATGAAACTGTATGTATAATATTAATTTAGAAATCATGACCTTAAATTTTTCTAATTGAAAACAATAACTTTGCACACAAGTGTGTGTAGTGCATGCTACTGAATTTCACTGTAACAGGAATGGTTAGTACTTGCACATTGAGAATGACTACTTGTGCAAATAAACAATATGAATCAGTGTCTGAAATGCATGTAATATTAAAGTAAATGTAACTTGTGATCTGAGTTTTGTGATGTTAATGTTGGAATTGTAAAAGCTCTCTTTTAATATTAAATTAGTTTTTCAAGCTCACAGCTTAATGGATATCAGCTCAAATACTGTCAATTGAGAAAATAAAGATACTTCAACTTGCAAGATTTTTTTTTCTTCTTTTCCAAGGAAAAACAGAGGATCATGCACTGGTTCTGCTATCTTCACAGAAATTTTCACCATATTCCTTCTCATGTTAGCTACCTCTGTTTATTCTTTTCATACACAGAGATGTAGTCATGCATTTCCCGTTCATCTTTGGTCAACAATACAGCTATCTCAGCTGTTTTCTAAACTGCTACCCAGAGTCCCAGCAATGGCCCTGTGTTGTAAAATATGTTCCTCTGCAGAGAAGACCTGCACATAGCTTCCTGCAGAACTTCTTGGGGCCAGTCCTTGCATGAGCCAAAATATTTCCCCCGAGAAAGATGCCAGAAGTCCTTTCACTGTGCCCCATGCCCTCTTTGGGAGAGCGGTGCTGTACCTTCGCCAGTTTTCCAGCCTCTCTGATTCAACAGCTCAGGCTTCAGTTCAGAATCCAGACTCATATCAATGTGTGACGGATTGTCACTACACCATCAGGCTGGCTCACTCTCTGTTTTGTGAGGTCTTTTTTTCCACTGATTTGTTTTAATACCAAAGTTGGTATCAGTAATGATTAAGCATTATCTTAGTACTTGAAAATGGATCAAAGTCAGAAGAACTTAATGGGTAATACAGCCACTGCATTTGTCTCCACCTAGTTTATATACAAGTAGTTGTCATCATTTGTCATACATCCTGAATGTATGGCAGTGAAACATGACTCCTTCGTAGTTTGCTCAAAAGTTGTCTGAAAAGTGATCCAAGATGTAGTCTCGGACAGGGTTATGAGCTTTCTATCTGTGATTTTTCTTGTCTCTGTCAAGATAATGTAGTAAGAAGCTTAATGAACTTTTATAGCCTGATAGTAAATTTATAAGGGTAATTAAAAAAAAAAGTTAAGTTGTGGACTCAGTATGATCACTTCTTATATGAAGAACCAAACTGCTTAATAGATAGGACATATTGAATGGGAATATTTAGGAAAATTTTTTTCTGGATAACAAAGAAAATTCTATGTCCCTTAATATTTGCAAGAAGTGGGTTTAACTGAGGTTTTTCTATGACATTTAGTTTGTAAAAAGCGGACACGTTTGACAACTTTTATCTTTAGAGCAAGTATTACCCTGTTTTATATGGGGGAAATGGAAGCATAGAAAGATTAAGTGATTTGCTAAAGATTATAGAGTAAATTCCTAAAAGAGGTGAGCAGTCTCACCTCTCCTGAATCCTTATTTATACTTCCAGATGCTCAGTTTGTATATTAACCACAAAACACTGTTTCATCTTCATGCATCCTGCTCTAAGTGAACCAGCTTTGACAGGGGAGTTGGACCAGATATTCTCCAGAGGTCCCTTCCAACCCCTTTTGCAGTTTTTAAAATCTGCAAGATTAAGTAGCAGTTAAGAAATTATAATGTTACAAAGCAGTCACAAGGATTGTGGCTCAGTAAGGTCATTACAAGGTTACCATGGCTTCTTAGGGAATTAGAAGTATTTACTAAATAGCAAGGGAGATTCCCTGGAGGCCTGCTGACCCTCTAATTCCCATTGCTCTGTGCAAGTATGTGCTGCAGAATCTGAATGTTACCCTAACCCATTCCATACTAGAATTTTTGAGCAGTATTGTTCCTCCTCTTTTTTTTTTTCATTTTCAGTAGTTTTGAAAATGTTGTAAGTAGGCAGAGATAGACACTGTTGTGTTCTTGCTTGAACAAGCAGTTCTGTGACTAAGAGAAAATGGTCTGTTTTCCACTGACTTGGCATCTTGTTACTTATCCTAATGATCTCGCATCTCCCTCCTGTCCCCTCTGTCTTCCCTGCTGGAGTGCTTAAACACCTCTTCCCGACCTCCACCCTTGCTACTCCTGATGGCTGGAAAGGGGACATTATGCTCTGCAGACAATGTGAGTCAACATGCATCTTCAACTCTTCACATCTTCACCAACCACTTGTGCTGACTGCCAAAGCTGGCTGCTCCCTGAGCTTGGGGTGATGCTGTGCCACTCACCTCAGAGTTGGCCAAAGGCTTGAGGGATTGCATGCAGCTCTTGAGCCATGTATCGTACAGATGAGCTACAGCAGAAAACCTCTTGAACACCTCTGCTGCCTTTTGTCAGGTGTTTTAAGTTGACTTTTTTGAGATGCAGAGAGATGCATGCACACAGAGACATGTAAAGAGGAGCAGTAAGTATATTTGCTTTAAAAATTAGACTAAGATGACATTAAAAATGAACCAGATCCTCTCTTTAGACTTCAACTATACTGTTTGATTTTTTTTTTTTTAATGTTTTTACTGAAGAGGTATTGTTTTCATATTACCCTCAGTTTCTCATTTTCATTCCAACAAAAGATTGTGTTTCAGATTCTGGCTGATACTTTTATATTTAATCTCCCTTGCTTAAATAACACACTTGCATTTGAAATAAGTTTTTTTTTTAAATATTACAATGACTGCTTTCTGTCTTACAACTAGATACTCCTCTTGTATACGTAGGTAGTATCAATTATTTAAGCTTTGATTCTTTACCTTTAGAGACCAGTTCAAACCTTTTGATGTCTGTACTCTATCATTTGACTTCCAAATTCCTAAAACTTCTTTATCATTTTTGCTGGTTTAAGTAATGGCCAGGTTTTGATAGTAATATCATATCTGAATTGATAATTATATTGATTTAAACTGTCTCAGCTGAACCCTCAGTGGTTCAATTTAGCTGAATTGTTTTTCTTGGTCTGTTCCTCCCTATCTGAAATCAATGTAAACAGACATTTCAGTACAAGAACCAATTGTCTACATATTTATAGATAAAGAAAAATTTTTTGCTGCTTACCTTAGGTTTCTCACTATGGTCTGTCAAAAGTTTCTTGTAATGTCAGACAGACTGTTATAAAAATGCAAAAGTAAATAGGCTTGTCTAAAAATGTACCCAAGTTATCTTTGTTCAGTACTTCCAAAAATATATTGAAACTTAAATCTTGATGGTTGGCTAATGGAACAATTTAATAACTAGAACAATTTCTCCTTTTTAGTGGATTTTTTTTTTTTGTCATAGTAACAGATTTTATTAGGAGAACTGGAAAGAGTATGAAGACTGTAAAACAGATATCCCAGTAAAAGGAAAAGGCTGGAAAGAGACACCAGTTTAAGACATTTCATTGTTAACCAGAAACTGGGGGGGGGGAAGCCTCTTTTACCATCTTCTAATGAATTCTGTAAAATTCTTCCAATGAGACTGAAGGGATTTCATTAAACAGAAATGCTGTATAATGATCAGCTAGGGGAAAGCAATACAGTGAGCCACTTATTAGCATTAAATAAGCATTTATTTAAAAGACACTGAAATACATTGCAAAACTACAGGGCTACAGTGAAGAAGGGGAAGGGCCTTTTGACATATTTTAACAAATCAGTAAAATATTCTGTCCAGTGTTTTATGTGAGGAAACGGGGGAGGGAGAGGGAGGACACGGCAGGGGTGGCGGGAGCTGCTGGGCTCTTCCTTTTCCTCCTTTCCTAAAGGCTGTTCCCGTCCATGTCTGGCTGCTGGCAGATGCTGCTGCACCGGCTGCTTTCATCCCCAAAGCCCACACAGGAAAGGCAATTAGCTGAAGTGCGTATTTGAGATCAACAGAGCTTTGTCTTTTGTATGGCCAGCTACAGCTGGCTTCCTCTGGCCCCGAAAAGCTTCCTTGACGTGCAGTTACTGGGATGGGGAATACAGCAAGGCCAGGGCCAGGACAAGGGGTGGGGCCAAGGCAAGGGCCCCTGGGAATGGTCAGCAGAGGGGAATTCACCTTCCTGTCCTCCTGGGCAGCACCAGCAGAAGAAACCACCCCAGTGAATAATTCCCCCTCCAGATAGCTGTATTAATGATACTGGGTTTCAGAAGAAGTGCTGGAGGACAACTCTACCAGGTCTGACTTGGGTTTTCTACAGCTTTAGTACCCAGTACAGGAGGAAAGAAATACCCCTTCTGGAGGTTTCAGGCGTTTAGCACAAGGCTACACTTGTGCAAGAACCATTTGTGGTAGTAAACAAGCACAGAATAATCCAAACCCTCTAGAATCCAGAATAAGCTGTGCTGCTAATTGAAATCACTGAAAGAATTTTTTTTTCTTGCACACTTCACACTCCGCTTTTTCAATACCTTAACAAAACTGTTAACACAGGGAAGATCCAGTAGTGTAATAATTGTGCTTTGCTTCAAAACAGTGTTCAATTCTTTGTATCTTTTTAATTAGGCAATTAATATTATACCTACCAAATTGGTATGCAGAGTGATTACGCGTTTGAGAAACACCTCACAACCTGTGTGTTGATGACACACAGTGCAACGCAAGTCAGCAGATGTTAATGGGAATAGAATGAATATATGGTCAGAGTAGGATGTTTGTCTTGGGTTCACTACACTTTGTAAGATGACTACACATAAACGATTAGAACACAATATAACGCTGCTAAACACTGATTAGGGATCAGCCTTACAAATTAATATGAGGGGATAAATACTGCTTTTTTTGCAAACCTGAGGTTTTGGGGTTGGGTTTTTTTGAGTCTCTATTTAAGCCCAGGGAGATTCACCTAAGGCTCAGCATTGTCAGACACAGCTGGTTACAGAGGGTGAAGTTCAGGGTCTCTGAAGGAGGTTGTAGTGCCCGTGTTTCAGAATCAGTATGTTCTGATAGGTGTTGGACTTCTGATATGTGCAAACAACTATCTCTTGAGCAATGGCTTTATGGAGGACCACGGTGCTTTGAGAAATGACATTGTGTTTGGCTGAACAATTTGAACAAATTGTTTCTTTTGGGATTATGACCAAAGTAAATGGACTTTAACAAATGAGTTAAAGATCACAATTTGTCCAAGACAAAGTATGCGACCAATTTGAGTGCTTTGTTTTAAACAAAAGAAGTCTGTATTGTGTTGCCAAGAGACAGATTGGAGTTTGATAGTCAAAGACCAAATATTATGTTATGGCCCCATAATATGATTCAGTATGTATCTGATAGTTCATTTTATTCAACAGTTGTATGTTCTATGAATGGCACATTCTGTGAATATTTTTTTTTCTGGAAAGCTGTGTTTAGGGTAGTTATGCTTTTAATAGGTCTAGTTATAAATAGTAAATCAGCACAAACATATGTTATGAAAACAAATTAATATTTAATTTTCTATCTGTTCAGTACTGATTATCATCTACATTTGTTTGATATGTGTAGTGTCACAACATTTTCCCTTTTCTCCTTTTATTTTTGTTTTTAAGTGCATTTGGGTTACAAAAACATAAGCGTTGCTTTGAAGCCCAATCTTGGTTCATTAACGTTAACATCAAGTGCTAACTGTGGAAAACTGGCATGGTTACAGCTTGCAAAGGAAGTTCTAGTTGCTTAGTTGTGAAGGAGTTTTCTCCGTAGTTTCTGACATAAAGACATATTTAGATATTTAATTTTAGTTTGTGATACATTTGAGATATTCTAACGATAACCAGTTTCTGAAGGCATTACAGTTAATGGATAGAAGTGGGAAAGTAGTGTTATTGGCATTAATATCTCTCACCATTAATATATGGTCAGGAAAGCCTGTCTCCCACCTCTGCCTCACACTCACAAAATGCACTTCCACTACAGGGAAAGTGATTCTTGAAAGGCCTTGTGGGAAAAGGTGCTCAAACTCTGTAGATTATGATCCCTGCAACAGAAAAAGGGATTGTTTGTTGTGTGCATATCTTAACAAAGTACATTTTCTTTTACTGGCTTTAGATTGCATCTTTATTCAACAATTGAAACATGCATGCCAATTAAAAGGTGTTTCTGAAGTCTTCATTATTTTTTATTTTAAAAGCTTGAGTAAGTTTTGTCAATTGTATAAAAGAGAAAATGTCTTTTAAAAATGTTCATATAAATTTTGAAATTCAAACTTTTACCACTAAATGTTTCTGTTCCAGAGCTTTGTCCCCTCCCCTCCCCTCTCCTCTCTTCTCGAGATATTCAACATCCTTACAGTTTCATCTGATGTAATTTTCCTGTCTTTATGAATTATAGTTTACTGCTTACAGAAAATGCAAACCTCTCTGATTAGGACTCTTATCTTTCCCTTAGAAAGATAATATTTCTAATCAGTTATGAAGAATTCCTGGAAAAGCTTTAAAGATTGGTACCAGTCCCTTCCTGCATTAGGTGGTGTTACAGATGATGGGTAAGTATTATAGTGGAGAGTCAGTTTACATCAGGTATTATTTATTTAGGCAGTTAATCAATGTTCATATCTGAAAACACACAATTAAAAGATGATAGTAGTAGATGTTTGCTCTTTGCAACAATCTAGGTTTAATAAAGACCTAAACAGAGGTTTGAAATCTTAGGAAGCTAAATCCATCAAGACCTTACTGTCAGTGCAGTCCTCCCAAAACAGCGGGGACTGATGCCTGAGATGTTTTCTTGAACATCTTACATCACAATTCTGAATGCAAACACTTGGAGCAACTGTGTGGAGAATGAGTGTACTGCACGCCTACCAGGTTTTCTGTTAAAAGGAGATAATGAGAGAGAAGCAGTGAAGTTACAGGCAAATTGGGTCAGGCTGTATGTTAGCCTATGTGTTCATTCAAAGGTGGAAAAAAACTGTCCAAACTCTTATTATCAGGAGTAGTCTGCATGGATTCACCAAGAGGGAATCATGGTTGACCAATCTGATAGCCTTCAATGATGGTGTGACTAGCTGGGTAGATGAGGTGAGAGAGCAGTGGATGTTGTCTACCTTGACTTCAGCAAGGCTTTTGACACTATCTCCCATAACATCCTCATATGTAAGCTCAGGAAGTGTGGGTTAGATGAGTGGCCTGTGAGATGGGTTGAGAACTGGCTGAACAACAGAGCTGAGAGGGTTGTGATCAGCAGTGCAGAGTCTAGTTGGAGGCCTCATGCTAATGGTGTTCCCCAAGGGTCAGTGCTGAGTCCAGTCTTCTTCAACATCTTCATCAATAACCTGGATGAAGGGATAGAGTGTACCCTCAGTAAGTTTGCTGATGATACTAAACTGGGAGGAGTGGCTGATACATTGGAAGGCCGTGCTGCCATTCAGTGAGACCTGGACAGGCTGGAGAGTTGGGTGGAGGGGAAACTAATGATGTTTGATAAGAACAAGTGTAGACTCCTGCACCTGGGGAGGAATAACCTCACACACCGGTACAAATTAGCGGTTGACCTGCTGGAAAGCAGCTCTGCAGAGAAGGACCTTGGAGTCCTAGTGGACAGTAAGTTAACCATGAGTCAGCAGTGTGCTCTTGTGTCCAAGAAGGCCATTGATATCCTGGAGTTCATAAAGATAGTTTGACCAGTAATTCAAGGGAGGTTCTTCTCGCCCTTTGCCCTAGTGTAGCCACATCTGGAGTATTGTGTACAGTTCTGGGCTCCCCAGTTCAAGAGAAACAAGGAACTACTGGAGAAAGTCCAGTGGAGTCTGTGAAGATGATTAAAGGACTAATCATCTAATAGTGGGGCGCCTCTTAGACAGAAAGGCTGAGAGACCTGGGGCTGTTTAGCGTGAAGAAGACTGAGAAGGTATCTGATCAGTGCTAATCTGCATCTAAAGGGTGAGTGTCAAGAGAATGGGGCCAGTGTCTTCAGTGGTGTCCAGTGATAGGATGAGGAGCAATGGTCACAGATTGGAACAGAGGAAGTTCCACCTCAACATCAGGAAAATATTCTTTACTGTGAGGGTGACAGAGCACTGGAACAGGCTGACAGAGAGTCTCCTGCAGTCTCCTCTAGAGACTTTCAAAACTTGCCTAAACACGTTCCTGGGCAACCTGCTTTAGGTCAACCTGCTTTGGCAGAGATGTTGGACTAGAGGATCCCAAGAAGTCCCTTCCAACCCCTACCATGCTGTGATTATGAGAATACTGAGTGCCTTGGCTTTGAAAAACAAGTCACACAGAGCAGTGTATGTACTGTCAAGCAGCTAATGGAATATATTCCCATTACTCTGTGCTACTCAGAAAACTTGTTGCTGTTACTAGACTTTGGTTGAGGGAAAGCTCAAGATGATAGTTTGCACAAATAAACTTGTTTGTTTTGCATACAGTAGATCTTTACATGATATTCTAGAGCATAAGGATAGGACAAAAGAAAAGTATCATTTCCAGAGAACAAACGGAAAACGGTGAAATCTCGGCAAAGAAAAAAACAAAGATCATCTCGTGGTATATACAGTAGTAATTTGTTACATTAGAGGCTTTAATTTTTTTTTTCCTAATTTGTCAGATCTTTCCTGGTCTCTGCAAAATGGTGAAATTCTCTCCCAGAAGTTGATCAAATTTTTCATTTTTCTAAGTAAACTGTGGGTTTTTTCTAATACATAGAGTAAGAGTCTTTTTGACACATAAGGTCCATCTTTGCCTATTCAGATATATTTATATTTTCCTAGTTTAAAAGCATGAACTGTAATTCTTACAGTTATTCTGTGTTTTCAACTTAAGGCTAGTGTTTCTATAGCTAGTCAATTCCAAACAGTTTTATAAAATTGGAATTATAAAGAAAAATAACCTTTTTTCATCAGCATGAAGAAATATGATGTAAAATGTTATAGAAGAAGTAGCCCCTCAAAGATAGCAGATTTTTTGCTCACAAGTTCCAAATGGTTTAATGAAGAATATTCTCAGTTAAACAGGACATTCTTGTTCTGTTTTTGTAGAATTTTACTGTAGATCTCTAAAAAAATGGACACGACCCAACTGAAATGAGTGCAAATGTAAACGACTTTTTTTTTTTTTTTTTTTGACAGAAGTTTTGCCCCTTTTTAGAAAACACCATGGTGAGATTATTAAATGACAAGTGCAAGATAAAGTTTTCGTTCCTGAATTCAGTCCAGACACTTATACAGAGAGATGGTTACTGATACTGCTCAGGAAATTGTTCCAATGCAAACAGGTCAACACTGTACACTCTGCTTTTGGTGGGACCAGGCCATTGAAAGGCAGGGTTATTATGGGACAGAAACAATCTTTCAAGGCTCAGTGCTGTATGGAGATTTTAGTGTGGCATTTTTGCTATTTATCTACTGCATAATGTTTGTTTTAAATTTTCACTAACACCCTTATTTCAGTGTGATTTTTCAGGCCACCTGTTGATGGGGAGAGTTGTTAGAATTGAAGAAGTACACCACATGTTGGGTTCTTCTTTCCTTCCTAAAACTCTCAGGACTAGGCAACTGCCCTGCTTTAAGGAATAATACCCACTGCGTTGTTCATGCTTTGCTGCACTCTCTCTCTCCAGTAACTCTGGATACGTTTCACATCTACCTCAAACCTTTTTAATTCAGGAGACATTAGCAATCTAATTTTTTGATCTTGTAGTTGTTTCTCGAGCTTGTCCGTCTTTTTCAGATTACAAAAATACCAAGATTGTGTAGAAGGTACCAGTCCTTCTACTTCAATGAATGCAGAACATTTTTGTCCCACCCCTACTCTCTCCCAATTTCATCATGAAGGCAGATAAAGGAATAAAAAGAAAAGTCCAGACCCAAGGAAGATCATGAATATTTGTTCAACTCCAGTGCTGAGGGAAGCTTAGCACACTCCACACAACCTTTCAAGTACCACAACCTGCAAAGCAAGCAGGACTGAAAATTACCTGGATGTACTCTTTCTCAAGATGTAAGTGCAATGGATTAAATTTTGCTTGCTGCTTTTTTTTTTTCCCTGAAAAAAACATTTGTTTGTAGTAAGTCATAATGCCAAATGCCCAAGGTTATGTTTGAAAGTAGGAAGATGGTCTGCTTCCAATGACCTTGTAACTGAGGTTATGATCTGTGATGCTTTTTTTCCCACATTATCCAACCCAAAACATTTTTAAAAATTGCAACAAAGACAAAATACCTATTATTTGATTTTCTCAGCAGTAAAATTTCATATCTCCTTCAACTTTCTGGGTGATGTAAGACTAGCTGTCTCTGCCTCTGCAGAATAATCTTATTTATTAGGTGCCCTGTCAGTCACAGTACCTGGCAGTACCTACCACAGATCTAGAGAGCTCCTGTTTACAGGATGTGCAACTTGCCTGCAGAAATTCCAGGAAACAGTCTGCTTACTGTGACCTCAGAGCAGCCATTTCAACCTACCACAAACCCTCTGATAATAGAATTGTATTTACACACAATACACACATTGAGTAGGATTTTTATTACTATCTGTTAGTCACAGATCATGTGAATATAATCTCCCACTCAAGCTCTGGCCTTTGAGTGATTGTTTGTTCCACTTTTCAATCAACACTGCTATAACTACCAGAACTGCACTTGAAATAAAAGCTCTGGTCACTTCCTTCTTGCTTCTTCATAAGGTCATAAATATTCTTTCTTCTTATCTCAAGTATTTACTTAAAGGTACAAATTATTTCCATTATAAATAATTAATCTAACAGTGTTTTTCTGACTATGCACGTTCAGTTAAAGAGCAGCTCTATGTATTTCAAGTTAACAGGGCGTTAGCTCCTTACTTAGATAGAAAAGAAATATTCTGAAACTTACTTTTTTTTTTTTTTTTTTTTTTTTTTTTTTTTTTTTTTTTGTATATTCACAACATACCCCCCTAACATTGTCTGTATGCTTAAAGTGAAACCTCTCTTCCGACTTTTCCTTTCA
>JANIJG010017444.1:21186-83109 GCA_024611175.1 Megaceryle torquata | reverse complement strand
CCCCCAGTATCTGCAGCTACCTCTTAATAGTCTTGAGACTGACTGTAAGGTTGTGTGTAAAGAAGTGGCAAATCATTTGACTCTGTTAGGATACAGCTTGGGGGAGGGTGCTCCCTGTTGTAGAAGAGAATCTATCTTGCTTTTGTTACTGATTTTTTATTTATTTATTTTTATCATGAAATCAAATTTAATTGCTGAGTCATATTTATACTCAAAAGCCTTCCTTATTTTTTAAGGCCATATCTTCTCTCTCATATAACAGATGTCATTCTATCCTTTTCCTACCTTTGAAAGAAAAAGAAAACAGGGAAGAGTAGGACTGTATACAGTGTTTTCCAAATCTGAATCTAAAAATGACTACTGGTAGTCAAGAAGAAACTGGAAAGACTACAGAAATACTAATTCATAAAGCCATATGATAGTAGAATTAGGATAGACAGACTAAGCAAGAAGTCAAAAAATAGCCAAATAATCTTATCTTTATACACAAACAGTTCTACTGTAGACAATGGGATAAGTCATACCAGAAAATCTAAGTAACATTTTAAAATGTTGCAATCTCCTTAAAAATTATCACAAGAAATGTTACCATTTTCACACAGATAACATGTGTGAGGAATGTTAAGTAAAAAATCTGAACCCAGACATTCTTAATAGAGACTCTGGAGATGCATCATTCCCCACTGCTCCATTTCTTGACCTTCATTTGCCCTGAAAAACATTCCAGGTATGCATAATAATTTAGCTGGTTATGGTAGACTTTAGTGATACACTTAGCTCCTTTCACTGCCAAATATTAAAGATTTACAGTGCTCTGTAAAGACTAAAGCATGTGTAATTACCTTATTTCTTCCTTGTGTAGATGATTTCTGAATTCTCGGCACCGCTATACTTATGAGTCACTCCAGAAGTCAGTCTCCTGAAGGAACAGCCCAAGACACGTCAAGCAGAAACTGCACAGCCAAAGGAGCAGGAATGTCGCTTCTGGTCCCCCTCTAGGTATTGAGCCTGGGAAGAGCAGAGAAGTGCATGACATTTCTTTTCTGAAGTAAGTGGTGTTACCAGTTTGGCCAAGAGCAAATCTTTACACTGTCTCTACAAGGACCCTGTCCCAGGTGGATCACAGAGCCTTTCCATGACATACTTTAAGGACTCTGCTTTGAACACTATTTTAGGATCATATGATAGCCTGATCTTAAAGATATACACAGAGTGGTAATTTTTGGCCAGTGAGTTATTGAGCTGATATCCAATATGTGTGAGATTATTCCAGCTGAACTATCTTTCAAAGCTGCTCTAATTTCTTTATTTTCACATATTACGCTGCTCTGACAAGAACTTCCCACACCTGTACATGTATCAATATCTAAATTGTACTCAATCGCCCATATTCCTAACTCCCTTCAGGTTTCAGAAAGGAGTACTTTAAAAATGCTAACAAGAGACACAGCTGATAGGGACTGTCCTCTCTTCGCACACGCTGGAAGTAGTAAGGTTGGATTCACCAACAGGACTTTGCATTCTTGTGACAAGAGGCAGACTGTCCTCTCTGGCTCGTCCACGCACCGTGAAAAGGAAGCTGGCAAGGGGGTTATTTTCTCTGACTCTCATTTTCTATTATATTCTCACTCACTGCTCCTGCATTAATGGCCTTGTTCAGTTCAATGCGATTTTTATGCACATGCTTTGTTGTTAAGTATTACACTATGATGAGGTAGCAAATCCTTTTTTTCAGGGGATGTGTTGAATGAATATCCTTCAGGGGATAAAAGCAGGTCAGCTATTTCAGTAGGCAGCATCTCCAGATGTAATTCCTCTATGAATTATATACACAGATATAAACTCACAGACACTCTTAACTGAACTGGCTTTTGTAGAAAAAGAGGCAGCAAACTGAAGAAGCTAATTTTCTATAGCAACAATCCCACAACTTGAGTTGCAGCCGTCTTGTAAAGATCGACTTAACTCCTGGAAAAAAGGTTTACTTTGATTTCAGTTATTTGGGTACTTGGGTTTTGCAAGTCATGTAATTTATACTGCTTTTAAAGAATTCTTTTCAGAGAATGGCAAAAATAATAATTGTCAGGATGGTATAATAATGAACTGAGAGATTGTTCTATATGATGTGAACTAAAAAAAAGTGTCACATTGCTCTAAATTAATGAAGGTCTCCTGTAATACAGGAAATAGTAAAAACAGAACCTCAAATTAATTAAACATATGCTTTAGTAACCCTGTAATAGATAAAGTAAGTTTATTTCAGTTGCCAGAGGGATAAATATAGTGCAGAAAATCTGTATAAACAGAAATATAACGTATAAAATTTACTAATAGTTTAAATAGTCATTTTATCAAACAAGAATAGATACGAGGAACTATCATTATGTCATCTGCATATCTCTTCCAGTGGCAAACTGCAGTGCCCACTGATGACAACCGGTATTTTGTGAACTTAGCTGTTTGTCTTGGCTGAAGAGATAACAATCTAGTCCTCTGAAAGTAATCAGAAAGCTTTCATCAGACTTGAACAGTGATGTATAAGGAGTAATTCCACAGGATATTATGTCCTCTGGGCACACTTTTCCCTTACAGTTTCTCAAATAGTTCATTTTCAGTCTAAGATTATTTGCTACTACTTTATACAAGCAATACTGCATTTTCTAGTCAGACTGTTGGCTGAAGCAACAGAAGGGTAGAATTGCAGACTTCTGCCACCTCCCACCCATATAATTCAGGTATCAAGAGCAATGAAAAAGCATTAACATAATTTAAAATTCTTGACTCCTTCTAAAGCTAGTGATTCTTTGACCTATATATGAAAAGGTCTGCCACAAAATTAAGGCCAAATCTGGAGATGAGACACCGGAACTCAAGGGAGATGCAAGCCCTCAGCCTACTGTTATCCACATTTATTTAGAGTGGCGAACAGAAGCTTAACTCAACTGTGCCCTAGATTTAAGGCAATATTTTTAAAAATAAATTTTGTCATCTGTGGATGCTATCCCCAGCTTTAAAGGGATGGGGACAAGAGTGGGGTGAGAATGAGATTAGAATAGAGTTTTAAGGGGGTGAAGAGGAGGAAGGGATCTGAGCAACCAAAGGCTGCATATGGTATTTACCGTGAAAATAAATACATTTTGTGAAGAGAATCACTATGTCTATTAACTAGAGGTCACACAGACAGTAGGCTAGATTTGGGGCTGTATTTGTAACTAGAATGTCCTTATGGCTTTTTTTTTTTTCTTACTTGGACCGTGATTAGTAAAGCTTCTTTTATTTGTTTCTGTCAGTTTGCGTTAAAGTCATAGCTGAAGAAAAAGCAAACAATCTGCTTTATTTGCTTCATAAATATAATTATAAACTTGCCAGAACCAGGTTAGCCACAAATTAACATGACAGCTACATTCACTTTCACATAAATTATTTATGAAGAAACTTCAACAGGGTAAAGCTACTGATAGGACCAGGTGTTGCTGCAGAAGCCAATAGAGTTGCTGTAGTGACAGGCCACAAGACTGGTCTAAAAGGTATGATAAATGACAAATAACCTGCAATTGGCAAGCCAGCAAAGTTTGGCATGCAGGAAATACTGGTTACATCTGCAAATATATCTTCTCACGTGGGAAAAGGTGGGTATACTGTATGAGGGTCCCCATCAAGCTCATGGACTCCTTCAGCTCTCTTTATGCCTCTAGACCCTGTGGTTGCTCTCAAAGTCCATGTAGTAACTGAATTACTCCCTTCCTCCTTGCAGATACAGATAGTACCTCTCCCACTCTATGCAATAGACTTAACAAATGCCCACAAGATGATTCCCCTCAATATCTCTGGAGTTTCCAATATATGCTATTTGTGGTGGCACTGAATTTTAAATATTTAAAATTCATTCATCTTTTTAGATCTCTGAGCTGCCGTGGAAACTGGCAGCAGATTTTCCAAATAAATAATACAACATAAACCTATTTTATCCATCAGTTAGCACTTCCAGACTATGAACAAAACAAACAAACAAACAAATTGCCAAACTCCGTAACTCTAGAAAAGCAGGAGGCCTGGAAGTTTTATTAATACTGTTGGTAAAACCTCTACAGAGCTGTCTTTACAATGCCAGAACTTTCTTGAGTGATAAATGCTGCAACAAAGACTACAGAGTTTTTTTTGTTTTTCCTTCTTAATTGTAGCAGGTCAGACACAGCTTATACAAACACCTGGCAAGGTTTAAGCCAAGAGGTGGAAATTGTAAGGCTAAGAAATGAGAAGGAATATAAAATAAACAGCCACCCTTGCGCTGAAGAATTTCTTCCTAAGATCTAATCTAAATCTATTCTCCTTCAACTTAAACAACATCAACAGAAATCTCAAGATTATGCCTCTGCCATCAAGACTCACTCAAAGAAAAGAAGTCCAGGCATATTCCATCCTAGCCATTGGGCATACACTGGCCATACATGTGCTATATGATGTACTATATTGTATGATACAGAGCAAGATGCAGTATATTATAAAGGCTTATTAAAAAAAAAAAAAAAAAAGGACTGCTTTCTATCTCAGTATTTCTCTTCTAACCACTGGAATATTCATGTTCTCTAATTTCCTCTCTAAATTCTGTTAATTTTATATGAGGCCTCACATAAAGTATTCAATGATCAGATGAACAGAAAACTGCAAATTCTCCATTTCTCATTTCTCTATATCAATAGAAAAAAAAAAACCACTACATGAGAGACTTAACTGAAACAACAGAAAAGGCTACAATTTATGAAGGCTCAAACAGTCTTAAAACACAAGAAACTTTTGCTTTTGTAAAGGCAAAGCATGTCAGAAGTCTCAATTCAAATGAACCAACCAAAAAAAATTTAAGACCTAAGAAATCTTCTAGACTTCAGCAGAATCTGTCTTGAAAGACCCAGCATGTACAAGTCTTATGTGGCTGCAGTACTTTGGTTTGGTTTTCTTCTTTAAGACCAAATACAGACATGAAAAATGTTTATCATCATAGAGGAAAGGAAATGGATTGTTAATGCTACGTGAAAATGTTATTTACAGAGGCAAACCAAAGTGCATCATAGGCAGAAAGCCAATGTTTTCTGACTTGCTTTGCAAAAGTGAATATTCTCCAATCAAATGGATTTTAAGTAGGCTTGCTTTGATTATTATTTAAAAGAAAACAAACAAAAACCAAAGTCTTTTTAAAACAAAACACTAGCTTTTTTTAGTTCCTAAAATCATCTTGTGACTGGTAAAAAAAAAAACAACAAACAACAGAGAAAGTGGAGACTGGGTAACAGCAAAAAGTTAGTAACAAAACTGTTCCCTTTGTACTACATGAGAAGTTTAGCATGTGGCAGGCTTGAGTCTTAAATTCTCCCAATTTAAAGAGAGAACAGCATATTCACCTCTACGTGGATTTTAGAATCATTTTTTTATAAAGAAGATGAAATACTCATCCTACTTAAATACTCAGACTATTTCAATATTTAATAAGAAAAAAGGTGGAAGATGATGTTTAGTTCTGCCTAGTACTGAATAATTTAGCTTTTTATTGATATTTACAGGCTAATTTTCAATATTTGATTTTAAAATACAACTACTGAAATTAAAGACTCATCTGTGCTACAGAAGTAAAGAATACAAATGTAATATCCGGCATTTGGATAACTTTTGGCAAATGTTCCTTGCCAGACTCCTCCAGTACTCTTACTATTTTTCTTCTAACACATAATAAAATTTTAATATGATCATTTGCCAAAAAAAAACCCAACCCTCAAACAAACGAACTACATGTAATTTCTACTCTTTTCAGATTCAGAAAAACACATCCATTGTGCAATCGTAGTCCATTTACAGTATCACCACATTGTAATTCAGCTTTGGGGTTTTTTCTCATTTCCTTGTGTGCCCTACATAGCAAAATTTTAAGACTCTATATTGAATAGAACAGCTTGAAGACTTGCAAAGGTATTTGCTATTATGAAAAATGACTTCTCTCACATTCAGAAATGTCCTAAAACCAGCTTATTTTGCAGTGCCCATGCAAAGCACATACATTAGAATTTTAAAAGGCAGGCAGAAAAAACCCACAAACAAATCCTTACTTCTAGATTTCCCTATGTGTCTTTCTTAGAGTAATTCTATCATTTAGCTTTTACAACCATAAAGACTGTTTTTTAGTATAAAATAAATGTCATTATAATGACAATTTATGGTTTTTCTGCTTGCAGAACAAGAAGGTAGGTATAATAGATAAATCAATCACTGTAAAATATTCACCGAATTCTATAATTAGAGCTTTATCATTCAACAATGACATTCCCACAAATACTTTTCAAAATCTTTATTTTTAGGGAGAGTAGCATTACCTACCTTGCATACTGCATTCTTTACACACCAGGAACTAAGTAGTAGCTAAATTAAGTCCACAAAGTAATAATTTTGGAATATTCTAGACCATCATTCACAGGAATAGAGCCTAAATCTCTTGTACTAGGTACAATAAATTTATGTACATGGCCTCTGTATGCCACCCTTTCTCCTGCTCTGTGATTTAATGCCCCTGAAAAAAAAAAAAGTCGCTGAACATGGAAAAGCAAAAACATAACAAATACTGACCGAGGTTTGTCCTATTTCTGTGAAGATGAGTCATACCTGAACTAGACCAGTAAAGAAACCAGTTGCAGACTTCTTTAGGACTATGACTTCTAAACATGCCCCGTTTCAAGGAAGGGCAAGGTTTGTAGACACGGGCTGAATTCAAAGCAGCATTTATTTTGGATTTGTATGAATTTTGAACTCATTCCTTAAAGACATTTCATTCCAGTGCTTTTTGTCCCTGGATCTTGGATAAAGTGTAGAAGCATACAGCATTTTAATTCCAAGACATCCAAGCCTTGGGATATCCAATAACTGATTCACAATCATCTTTCTTGAGAAGAAACAAAAAAAAAATATCACCACAGATATTCTTTGGATAAGCATTTTTTAAAGCACAGCAGTATTTCAGTGAAAAAATACGATAATTATGCAAATTACTTTTATATAGTATGGAAAAAAGGTTATTTAAAAAAGTGTTGCCAATCAGAACATGAAGATCAAGGAAAACACATCCCTGTAAAAGCAAAAATTTTCTTGACAAACAGCAGGAAAATACTAAAGCATTTCCATATATATTTGAAATGCTTTCTGTAACGTCAAGAATCAGCTTACACCAAAGAGGCTCAAAAGTCTTATAGAATATCTGGTTAGAAAATATTGACATAAACTATTCAAAGAAACTACTGAAAGAAAAAAGCCAAATTAAGAGGCTCAAAAGTGAACAGAAGCCTGATGAAAAGTACCATTAAAATCTCATAAAATGAGAGCTCCATAGTAATTATAAAAATAAGTCAACTAAGTGAACTCAAATGGTTCCTCACATAGCTGCTTTCAGAACACCAGGTCATAATACAAAAACATATTATTAGAATATACTTGTTCAGATTCCTCACTATTTCATCTCATTGCAGATCTGGCAGTTTGTCCTGAGATACTGGGTCAATTTACTAATTAATTTTCAAAGTTAAAGCACTAAGATGCACTTTGCAAGAATGTTCTAGTAAAATCAAATGACAAGAGAATCTTGGTATGTTTCATTTTTCTCTCTCAACTGGCTATGAAGTTATGCCAAGTCTGACAAACTTTTTGGATCCAGAAGCATTACGAGTCTTTGATCTTCTAGCTTAACAGACATAAACCCATTTCTTGACAGCTTCACTTACAAAAATCGTACCGTCTCTTGCATGTTGTTCCATATACAGCATTTGTTAAATTACTGGGAGTTCACCGATGTCTGTTTAAATGGTTCATAATGGATGACCGCTGTAGTTCAGTAAGCATACGAACTAAACGGATGCAGTCAGAATAAATCTCCAGACAGCTCTATGAACAGAATTTCAGTATGATAGACATGAAGGACTTCAACCTGTAAGTAGGCTGTCACCGTTTCACAAGATGGAGCTTGAGACAGATAGGAGAAGGAGCAGTACTCGAGGGAGAGCACTGCTCCTGCTGCTAGTCAAACTTCGCTGTGTATGTGAACAGAGGGAAGGCAAGTAATGTACTGATCCTTTATCAAATGCAACTCTCTGAGTGAGGGAAGGGCACCCAGAAGTACAACTGGATGAGGAGGCTGGAGTGTAGCGGAGGCAGCTCTAAATGATGTATCTGTGCTTGAGTGCATTTAGGAATAGGTTTCCAGAAAGGTGAAGAGAATCTGAACAATCAAAAAATTGTTTTAAGCTTATTAAATATAGCTTCCCAGACATGACTGCACAAGTTCATAATTTATTCCACTGTATTTTTTATCCCAGCTTAATAAACAAAACACACGTCCACATTTTCAGACTTCAGTCAACCACAAAATGTGACCCGTGCTTGAAAGACTAAACAATCGGATGGATAGTTTTGAGCCCTTATTATACTGCTGTAGATCCAATATGCTCAGCTACTTCACAAGTGAATGCAGTGTGTTTCAGGATCTTGATCTTTGAGATTTGTGCCTATGCTTATTTGCTCATTCCATGGCAAGCAGTTTTGTTGCATTGGGTATAACTTGAGCTCAGTTTCCTGACTTTTGTGGAACCTGGCCAATTGTTATCAACCACAAACCAAGGACTTCAGTTGAAACTTGCATAATACACAAAGGTGAACAATGTGCACTTGAGGCTCAGTTTCTTTATTTCTTTCCCCTAAGACCAGCACGCTGCTTTCAAAAGTGGTGGATCAGACTATACAACCTCATTTGTAATCTTTTTAGGCCATAATGTTTTCATCAGTTTATGACTTCTGAACTTTAATGATCAGCATTTGATGAGGTCATGATTAGAGAAATCAAGTTGCCCAAATTCAGCAAAAGAGGGTAATCATAGAATGGTAGGGGTTGGAAGATAGTTCTGGAGATGGAGTCCAACCCCCCTGCCAGAGCAGGAACACCTACAGCAGGCCAGATCCAGGTGGGTCTTGAAAGTCTCTAGAGAAGGAGACTCCACACATGGTCTCACTAGTGCAGAGTAGAGACAGAGGAGAACCTCCCTCAGCCTGCTGGCCACACTCTTCTTTATGCACCTCAGGATAACATTGGCCTTCTTGGCCATGGGGGCACATTGCTGTTCCATGGAGAACTTTACTGTCCAGCAAGGTCCCTCTCCATGGATCTGCTTTCCAGCAGGTCTACCCCTAACCTGTAGCACAAGTACATGGTGGTGTTCCCCCCCAGGTGCAGGACTCTACACTTGTGGACCTTCATTAGGTTTGCCTTTGCCCAGCTCTCCAGATCTCGCTGGATGGCAGCACAGCCTTCCGCTGTATCAGTCACTCCTCCCAGTTTAGCACCATCAGCAAACTTACTGAGGGTACACTCCATCCCTTCATCCAGGTCATTGATGAGGATGTTGAATAAGACTGGACCCAGAACTGACCCCTGAGGAACACCCCTACATACAGGTCACCACCTGGACTCTGCACCACTGATCACAACCCTCTGAGCTCTGTTGTTCAGCCAGTTCTCAACCCAGCTCACTGTCCGCTCTTCTAACCCATACTTCCTGAGCTTACCAACTAGGGTGTTATGGGAGACAGTGTCAAAAGCCTTGCTGAAGTCAAGGTAGACAACATCCACTGCTCCCCCTGCATCAACCCATTCAGCCACACCATCATAGAATAATAATTAACTGCAGATCTCAGGCTACCTTGAGACATGAATTAATAGACTGATTACTTAAGACAAATACCTGCCTAAGTAATTATACATAGCATAGGAATTAATGTAACCGTATTCTATAGAATAGCATTACATGATTCATGTGTGGAGCCTTCCTGGGCATTATCTTATAGCATATTCTTTGGTTAATACACATAGACATTCACCTGAAGCCTGAGAAGCTGGTGCTGTATTTTAATTTATAGGAATTGTGGTTAAAGGTGATCTGAACAAACAGTTGAGAACTGAAGCAGTAATTAGTGGAACCAAAGAAGTGTGGAATGATTAGGGATAAATAAAAGAAAGTAATTTCTTGCAGAGAGTATCAGAAAGGTTCTTGGGGAGATTTTTAAAATAACTGTTTTATGAAAATGCAGTATTATTATATGGATTAATGATCCATTAATGTCTATTATTTATAATCATAATAAAGTTTACTACTTGAAGTTATACAAATTAATAACGCATTTGATACATCACCATGAAGATGTAGGACCAAACTATGTCAGCTAACTTCACATAAGCTGGGGCACTAAGCTTCTTCAATACACTGTAAAGTACCAGCCTTCGGGACTCTTATTTATATATGTATTTCAATTTTTCTAAAATTAAAGTCCACTGCTTGAGTGCTACTAGAATAATTTAGTTCATAATGTATTTACAGATCTCATTCAGACCCCTCAGTCTGACAATGTCACATCTTGATGTCCAGTATTAAATACTAATAACTTCATATTATTTATCAGTCCAGCACTGCACAACATAACCACTGGCAGGCTGCTTCCTCGAACAAATGACCTTTTTCAAATCTGATAGAGTTTCCCTATCGTAAGATTTTAGTCTTACACATTCTCCAGGAATGGGATGCCTAACAACCAGAATAAGAAGATGCACATGAATCAATACTTGTTCAATGGAGATTGTTTTTTGCAGCTGGAGCTGGTTTTGTCTTGTCATTGCTACAAGTAAAAAGTTAATGGTCTAGCTGGTTACAAGGCAACAATTACCTCTGTTCCAATAGCTCATCT
Source organism: Megaceryle torquata (assembly GCA_024611175.1). Taxonomy (NCBI): domain Eukaryota; kingdom Metazoa; phylum Chordata; class Aves; order Coraciiformes; family Cerylidae; genus Megaceryle; species Megaceryle torquata. The sequence goes on along the minus strand of JANIJG010017444.1, from coordinate 72,348 downwards.
TTCACATATTTATAAAGGAAGGTATTTCAGATCTTAGAAACTTTCTGGATACAACCAAGAGCACTGTTATGCAATAATCCCCTAAATACCAGTGCCACAGCACCATTTTAGCTGCTTTCAAGCCCATCAATGGATATGCCCAATAGCACAGTTTCCCTAGGGATGGGATTGGGACTAATAAACAGGAATATTGGTGTGATGCCACATCCCTCTTTTGTGGCTCTGCAGCAGAGAGCGTAATCAGGAAAAAAAAGACAGATCTGTGATGTCCCCAAGTTCCAGCAACTCCTATTTGCCAATAAGCACCATGAGGGCCATAAGTGTTAATTTTCTCTAATTTTCTTTAATTTTCTCTTTAATTTTCTGAAGCAAATCAGACTGGCCAATGGCCAATTTTAGAACAAGAGGAGCGTGACAGTAGCTCAAAGCTAGCTGACCATCACAGCATGGTGTGCTATGCTAAACCTGCGCTGTACTAGATCAGAACACTTGGTCTTAAGTTACAATAGTGAATCAATTGTCTTTAAAGTTCCTACAAAGATTTAGTACCTAGGAAAAAAAAAAAAAACAACCTCAATATAAACAAAACAGAAATCCCCTCCACTATATTAGAAGACTAAATGCAATCGATAGATTTTAATAGTTTGAAATTATATTATATGCACAATGCTTCTGGCTTTGAGGCAATATTTGTCAACACTTTTACAAGGTTAGGCGTAAAAGGATGCTGAACTTAATTCTAATTCACTGTGGAAAGTCTGGCTGCAAGATGAGTGGGGTGAGAAACAATTGACTTATTACAGAGCTTGAAAGAGCAAAAATGAAGGAAAGCTTCAAGTTATTATTAGGTTGCCAAAGTTTGTGGACTCAACAGTGTCTATGGCAATCTATCATAATTCAATTTAAACCCAATTCATATCAATTTGAAGTGATTTCTTTCTCATCTAAAACTAAATCAATAGAATCTTGAACTAAATTTATAGAAGTGTCCATAGAGGAAGTTGCACAGTTTTAACCAAATAAACTCTAAAAACAGTCTTAACAGAAGCTACGCAGCTCATGTGGAAGTGAGTGATAAGATCCTATGCTGATGAACAGCAGTAACAGACACCGTATAGACAGAGACTTATTTGATCAGTTTGCATTCAATCTGTTCTATTTTTGGCCATGCAGAGAGGAACTAAATACTATCCCTGCTCTTTGAAGTCATTTTGCAAAACTCATTGACATTGATAAGGACAGAGGCAGGCCCTGGCCATCGATTGCTTTTGCCTATACATGTCCATGGGCAGGCTCCCAGTAAACTAATGCAAACCCGGTTTCTAAGAATAACTGGCTAAATAATGGATGAACTGGGACACAAACACATTGTGTTTATGCACAGCGAAACCTCTGAAACTTCATCCGTAACTCAATTAGGCTGTTAAAATCTAATTGCATTCAGGTAAGTATTACTTATTGGTCTTAATTCTTACAAAGGCTTTCAATCCAGTCCTTATTCTCCTGCTCTACAGTTCTGGACTTCTTCATGCATCCAGGCTTGCAGTTTCCAGGAAGTCTTCACAGATGATGGAATGGTGTAGTAGCATCCTCTCGTTACTGAATTACCATCCCAGATGGCTTGGCAGTAACACTTCTCCAGGCCATGCTGTCAGATAGGAGCTTCATCTGAATTACCTCCATTCCAGGCTCCTGGACACCTTCCTGCCCTTCCTTCCTACACATAATGTCTTCTGCAGGCTTTTGCTCTCACTATACCTCACCCCACTGAAGCATAATGGGGACAGCTGTCTTCATTAAGGAGACAGGACGAACAGATGCGGGTGAAGGAGCCACTTGCTGTATGACGAGTAGCCTCAGTTCAGAACAGAGACACAGAAATTACAGCGTGCTCCAATATGCGGTAGACGCTCACAGCGGTTACTTCACATGCCCTTAGGTGTTTGCGAGTAAATCTACATTAGAGTGCATCAAGCCAATTGCTCACATTGCTGAGCATGGATTTCTTGGTGCTTTAATTAATTCACCCACAGTGTGAGCACCACTGTGTTTGATGCACACTCATTCTTGAAGAGCTTGGGCATATAATTGCTACCATGAAACAAAGACTAATAGACTGATAGAAATAGTGGAGTAGGAACACGCAGGAAAACAGAAAAGTAGAACTTTAGCGAGACAGACAAATCTAACTTGAACTCTTTCTGGCAGAAGCTGTCATCACAAAATATATATATACACGCATACATATTTTATGTTACCCTCTCTCATTTCCCTGAGTCTCCCAAAGGCTCTGTGGGTTGAAAAATTACTCTCTTTAGTTTTAAGTTTTACCTGGAGTTTTATTTAAAAATTATGTCTAGTCATTTTTTTTATTTGTTGGCCTAAGAACACTTGAGGCAGATGGGAAAAGGAAAATCATAGTTTTCATTTGCTTTTGTTCTTGAAAAGCTAGTTTATGTACCCTGTGCAGCAAGATGAAAACCAAAAAAAGGAAAAATTAAATCACAGCAATAAAATATGTAGGCACTTCTCTGACTTGCCCAATAAATGTGCTATTCCAGATAAATGGGATATGTGTATATTCTGTTAGTGTACTACTTAAACACAAATGTCTTTTTCCCCCCTTCTCTCTGAATTCTCCTATAGTTGGGCAGAGCCTTCCAGCTAGTTCTTGGGACATGGCTGCAAGCCTTTGGTTTCTGTGAATTTCAGGTTTTCCTGAAATCAGAATGTAAGATTTCTTGCAGTACCGGTTTTCTTACTTTATGAATCTGACCACACTTCTAATTTACACAACTATAGCATGTCCTGGTGCACACACTCCTAATAGAAAGAGGAGGTTAAGATAGCACTGGTTCTGCAACAAAAAGGCCATTCCTGCAGTTGGTAGGGAAGTAATTGGTTTAAGCCAAATATATTAATGTAAAGATTTTTGTCAAATCTCTAACGCAGAAATAAGCTACTACCAAAAGGTGAAAAAATCAAATTAAATCTCAATTAGATAAAAATTGCAGACAGCATTATCAAGAAACACAACCATATGATGACATGCTAAAGGTTTAAATGGTAGCATTTTTTCAGTCAAATCTCTGTACTTAGACTCAACAATACAAATCTGCGTAAAAAAAAGACAACAAAAAAAAAGGAAAATTGACACCTTTGATCTCAGATGCAGAGGAAAGACTTGCATGCTGTATTAAGCAATTGGGTAATAACTAACAGGATATTCAAAGATACCATCTACTTATCCCATGACAACCTGAGGTTTTCCCCTTTGCACAGAAAAATATTTATGAAATCTATGACAAGCTGATTTCAGGCCAACTACTGGGACCTCATCTGGAATGTGCTAATTGGAAAGGAACATGTACACAAGTGTCCCAAAACCCAGATGACTGTCTTGATCAGCAGGCTATGTAATTAGGGCTCTATTTCTGGGGTTTCATGATCATTTGGAATGTAGAGTTGCAGTGTTCTCTCCAACACAGAACAAAAGCAAATGTGGAAAACTCAGCACTGACTTACATGTGGAATTCTTATTTTCCAGCCAAATCTATCTACACTTGCTTGGCTGTTGCTGGCAAAATCTTTACTTTTCTTAAGAAATACTCTTACTACACTTTAAGGAACTAAGGGAACATTTTCACACTCAGCAATGCCCTACAGAAATCCAGGCAGTCATTGGAGAATTAACAAAAAGAGAACAGGTGCAAACAAACAAAAGGGGTCAAGCTATCATGAGGATTTTTAGGTACATCTCAGAGAACAAAATCTGTACAAATGGGAATAAACAAACCCTTCAGTGTAGCAGGTCCTTCAAAAGGTTTGCCACCTCTGATTCATGCTGACAAACTCATATGGGTCTTTTCCCTGCATTCAGCACTACAGTAAAATCCCAAATGAATACCCAATTTAAGAAAGAGCTATTGTCAGCTGCCAGTCAACACAAGTTCTGCTTTACTATCTATCCAATTTACTCTCTAAGAAGAGCCCCAGCTGTAGTTCGCCTGCTTGCTTTGTCTTTTTCTGATGCTGTTGCAGCTTGGTTTTACACACTTCCTTACAACCCTCGATAAAGCTGTTGCTGTCTGTTCACATTGCACACAGTTCCCGTGCAGTACAGTGGTTTCTGTTGGTGTTCCAGAGCTATTCATTATTGTCACCATTTCAGTACACTGTGCTGTTACTGCAGGCTGACAACAACTGTTTTTCATGTGCATAGATTTTATGCCTAAAGAAAGACACCTACTGTTGTTATTTAATAAAATGACTAAAATAATACTACCTTACATTTATATAAACCTCCTTTTACCCAAGAGTCTCAAAATGCTTCACAAGGATTCTTTCCCTTGGATAGAATGCTAGAGGTTGTTCTGCCTGCCACGCCTTGTAACACACAACTTTTTGGCTTAACACTTTACACCATTTTGAACATGTCCATATGACTAGGCCAGTTACAGAAGATAGCATCACAAGCATCCCGGCGCAGAAACACAGCAGGGCAACATGAGAAGGTATCAGTATGGACCAATTTGCCACTCCTATGGTCACTGCTACTACAAAAATCAGGCCGTGGGTCTGGAGACCCACAAAAATAGATTTAAAGGGAAATCTGAGGCAGAGCTTGTAAAAATGTCTGAAAGGAATTCATGAATAAAACAAGCAGTGTCTAAGCTGCTAAGGGGCATTTTTAATCATGCTTACGTCCAATAAGCCTAAACACTTAAACAAGAAATGCGCTAAGCTTGAATTTAAAGATCGGTGGAAGAAGCAAATGAGCTGCTTAGCATAAACACAAACTCAAAACGCCCTTTTTGTCTCTTTAGGTCCCAACTAAAAGAAGGTCCTGCCACTGTGAGAACTTGTTCTGTGTGCTCACCTCCATGGCCAACGTAATCTTAATGGTTTCTGGCAAGGTTCTTACTTTCACATAGCCAGACATAGCCCTTTTGACTGCTTTAGCTTAGAGATTTAAACTCCATGACAGCACCAAGTGTTACTATTTCTCATAAATGCTGCACTGAAGCCTGAAAAGGGAAGGGTGAAGATACTGGAGCACATTGTTACCACAAAAGATATGCAGCAAAGCTCGCTTTGTCCATCCTCCTCATCACCTACTGTGATAATATCAGCTATTTCTTGGGAGGGTCACTTGCCCTGTGCCATACTCTGACTCTGAAAATGCTGTTCACCTACAAAATAAATTTAGGGCTTCAGAAGCTTAATTTCTTTTTCTTTTTCTTTTTTTTTTTTTTTTTTAATTTGGGATGCTTTCCACCCAAAATCCTTCTATATTTAACAACTAGAAAAAAAAAAATTTCTAAATATATGTCCACCATGAACTCTTGAAGCTCTACATCAAGGACAGCACATGACCCTAAGTTTGTCTGAATCTGTTTTTCTTAAAAAAGGCTGTCATAGTATTGGCCCTGTTCTTATCTCTTGAAGACAGTAGCCCAAATTCTTCCCTGTTATACAAGTCCAATCTCACATTGATTTCAATGGGCTTCAGTGGAATAACTGAAAAGAGAATTTGGCCCGTAATCTCTGCCTTTATCATATTACTAGTAAGTGCTTGGCTAAGATTAGATTTAAAGATAGCCCAGGGGATAATTCAAGGACTCCAGAACCTCTACTGACACCGAAGTCTCCTGCCTTTGGGGAAAACACAAAACAAACCAAAGTGCCTTTAAAGCACTATATTGCTCGAACGGGGAGAAACCCTTCACTAATACAGTAACTGATGTTTCTCTTCCTCCATCAATAAGACAAATAGGAGGGAATATTTACATCCTAGAAGATTATTCAGTTTCTCCCTTTCTGAAGTTTTCTTTCAGAAATTCATCTGTGGGTATACCTGATTGCCTTAGCAAAGGGAATACTTTATGCTTTTTTTAATCCTACATACCATATAATTGGAAACAGCAAGTACCTCCATACACATTTATCTATAAAGATTTTCTTTTGACTCCTTGGAGTTGGTTGCCTAAGTATATGGGTCTAATTTCTCTTGTGGGCTGCTCTGTGCTACAAGTTAGGCAGTCTGTGAGATGAGAGACTAGACTTTTTTGAAGTTTGTGTTGTTGAGTACACAAGGCAGACTCCAACAGCCCCATGACCTTCAATACCAGCAGTGACTATAAAGGCAAATGTGTGTTCATGATTGAGGAGGTGGCTTATTAGCCTCTGTTCCACTCACCAGTCTTCCTCTCAAACTGGACTCAGACTTGCAAGTTCATGAGAATCAATCCCAAAAGCAGAAGCTGACAATTAAAAAGGACTTGACTGGATTTCACAGCAGTATGGCTGTTTGCTGCTGGCTTTCTGGAGACGAGCACACCACTCTTCATACTCAAAACAAAAAAAGAAAAGAAAGTCAATCACTTCTTCACTCTCTGCATCCTTTAATCATACCACATGGTTTATATTACAAAATATTAGCAAGAAAACTGTGATTTCGATCTACCCTGAATGAGAAGTGCAAGAAAGATCACAGCCATATTTCCAGATTATAGAAGGAATTTCATCTCAGCAGTTACAGCAGATAATCTTATTCATAAAGTAAATGAACACCACCTTGCCCAAATAACCTCAAACCCTTGATATAAAGGTAATCAAGAAATTAAATGCAAATGGTTATTCTGCCATCATTTTTCTAATAGAATTACATTTGAAGGCCAAAAGGAATAGGGAAATACTAAGAGCACAGGATCAGTGAATTAAAACAAGTCCCAGGAGTAATGGGTAACTCAGCCACTTCTGCAAGTTCTTCTGTTGTTTATAGTCTAAATTACATCTCTGGCAAGAAAGTCTACCCCAGGTTTAGGTGGTCGCAGAAACGTATCTTGGGAAGAATACTGTTGGAAGCTTTCAGCTTGCAGAAGCCTCAGTCCTGCTCTCTGGAGATGGCACAGACCAGGGCCATAGGACTGTAGCACCACAGATGCTACCTAGGCAAAAGTGTCTCAGCAACCTACAGCTTTGGTAGGCTGAGTTACCATCCTTAAGTCACACTCTCATAGACTGTAAATAAAGAGGTGCAATACCTGTCTGCAGCTCTCCCTGCACTCTTCTCTTGATGCTTTTTTCCTTTGTTCTTCAAGCTTAGATCTATGTGGTTGAAATCAGTAATGGCTGTTAAAATCAGGGAGACAGATAAGATTTCTGTGTTGTCTTTGCTGACTGGTTGAGCAGCATAATAAATCTACTTATTTTACAAATGTGTGGTATGGAGTCCAGCATCCATTTCTACAAACAATTTCCACAACATTAAAACAATTCCAACTTATCCCTGTACACAGCATCAGACTTGCTGCACAATTACAGAGAACTACACTCTGCCAACACTGTTAAATTGAGAACCTCTCTTTTCCTGGCTCTGCTATTGCTGGACAGCTTATGTTCCCACTGCTTTGCCTCCATCTGTGCTAACAACAGAATCCTTTTTGATTAGAATGTTGCTGAGTTATATTATGAAAGTTCATCTGAACTGTGCACTCGCTTCACTTAGAAATACTTTTCCCCCCATTTGGATGCAAGGTATAAGCATTTGAGAGTTACGCCTCCAGCCTCAGCTATTTCAGTGAGATCTGTTAATTAATGCACAGTTTAAGCAAGGGGAAACGCAGGCTCTGGAATAGGCTTTTCCTATTGTGTAGAAATATTGGTTGTTGAGGCTTTTTAATAGAGAAAGTTAAACAACATTTAGCAAAGAATGCCAGGAGAAGAGTGCAGGTGGGGATTATCCAATCACAGGGATGTGTGGGTTCAGATTTCAGAGCTTTCTGAAATAATAATAAAAAATTACTCTCAATAAAAATTTGCTTAAATGAGACACAGAAGGAACAGTAACTAAGTAGGGAGTGAAGTCCTAAACACTGAAACAACTCTATTTCATGAAGAAATCTCAGGACACTGGTCTCCACACAAAACCTACCTGCTCTGGTTTTTTTTAAACTGTGAAACATGTATATGGTTTTCCTGTGTTCTCAGTGAGACTGACAACAACATGGCCATTCAAGTTTCTAATGAAAACATGCTAATTGCAAAGTCATATTTAGCTGTTTTACAGAAGGTAAGAAACATACCTTTTGTCACCGCAAAGACCGCAGAGTCTCCCAATTAAAGGAGGAAGGATGAAAATGTAACATATTAAAGAAGGGATTAATAAGGAAATTACCAGAGGAAATTAAGATAAATTAGTAATTAATTAGACTGTAATTAGGAGATAATTAACTAAATTAAAGAATTTAGGACATACCTTATAGGTTCTAGCTAAAACAATAGTTCTAGTCCAAAATCTAATGTCATTAAGCCCTTTTGTCATTCTCGGTGACATACTTTGGGTCCTGAAGTACTGAAGCTTGTATTTTCAGGTGGACCTTCAGCCTCAACAGTATCTGTGTTCACGAACAGTGGAATCAAAGAAGAGATGGATATGTTTCTTGGGAAGTGTTCAAAACTTCAGGAATGATGCAATTCTCGCATTGGAAAAAGATTGGGTCTGAGTCCAAGGCTCAAGTCCCTTTAGTAAGCGGAACAAGAATTTGATGTTTTCTCTCAATCTCTCTGAAAGCAGAGAATGCTAATGCAGGAGAGAGAGACAAGCAAAAACCATCAGGATTCCGGACATTTTCAAGTATCTGAATGTGTTCATGCCTGAATCTTATTTCAGAGAGAGACTCAGCCTAAAGACAGATACTTCAAGGAAGGATTACTTAGCTGGTTTACAGAAAGCATGTTAGGCAGGTTTCACAGGTATTGCAAGAACGGAAGTACTCTCGCTATTGTCCAAACATTTACTAGTAAAAGAAGTAAGATCCTGTTCACTTTCACTGGTCTCCAGAGTTCCAGTGCCACTCAAATCCAACATTTACTCCGAAAATGCATAATTTAGTACATTACAGTTCAACCCAGGTGCAGCTAGAACAGGCATTACGTACAGTTCAGAGCTTGTGGGTCTAAGTTAACCGCACTTTGATATCAAGTTCTTACCCTTTTGCAAAATACAATAATTGGTCCACAAAGGGGGAAAAGGTCTGTTTGTAACAACTCTATGACCTTGTACTTCAGCTATTCCAAAGCAATCCATTTTCCAACATACTTAACCAAGAGTAAATTTAGGATTCAAATTACAAGGCTTAAATTAGCCTCTCTGTCTGTTATTCCCATCTGATATGAATTCTTTTTAGACTGTAAAGCTACAGAGCTAAAGCCTGATTAAAAATAAAAAATGAGCATACACTACTTTCTTTATGATAAAATACTTCTTTCTTCATTGAGTTTAAACTTGCAATTATGTTTAAAGACTGATGTCAGGCAACTGCTGAGCTTCTCTTCAGGCAGTGAGCAGTATCTTTATATTCACTGGGTACTGCTCTAAGCCATGGACCAGCATCATGAAAACTGTCTTTGTTGCTGTTTAAAACAACTAAGGAGTTTATGGGATGTTTCTGGGAGCGATCCTTAGAAAGGAGTCCCCAACAGCATTCATTAAAAAACAGAGGCAAATATTTCCATTTTCTTCTATAGTTTAGTTTCAGCTCTTTCTTTCATCAGAATTACCCCAGAATACATGATACATAAATATAAATAATCTTTTGTTTATGTGATATTAATTACCTGAATGGAAAATGCACTTTGTAAAGAATTCTGGAGCCATGGGAGTCAGCCACTAGAACATGATCATCCTCTCAATAAATGTATCTACACAGCAATAAATAGCAGCAGCACGCAGTACAGTAGAATAGGAGTAGAATAATATGTTCTATTGTAAATCACTGGGCATGGAAATTTAGGCAGGCATAATACAATTACCCAAATGGAGGTCAAATGCAATTTCACAGGGTGAATAGCAGACTATGACCATGTATCTGTTTAATTTTTTTTAATTTCAGAATGATCCAGCTATTATTTAACATTTGGAAATATCTTTCATTTTTCATATGCTATTCTGATGAATGCAATTAATTAATTTAGCGGACGATTGCAATTTGCATAATTTGCACAAGGAATACTTTACTTAATGTTTGGAGTTTTTCATTCTGGGCCTCACACTTAAAAGTAAAAAGAAGGACACAAAGCGAACAGAGACTATTAATCGTAACACTCAGTTAAGGTCACCTCAAAACACTACCTGTCATTATAGCCTGGAATAGGTCAGTTTCCTGGAGAGGAACACTACTATAAAAGTAACAGAGATGTGACATTACATTTATTTTTCTAATTAAAAAAAATAACTATATATAAGGAAAACTTCAGAGACATCTCACTTGCCTATAAATCTTCCATCAGCTATAAGAAACAAAACAAGTTAAAATGGACGAGTCCAGGTTTTAGCTTTCAAATCCACACCAATGATCTCAGCAACAGTTCTGTTTCGTGAGTAGTATTAAGTTGGGTCTCGCAGCACCAAAGATCTTGTTCTTTAAGCTCTTCTTCATACTTTATAACTATTATTTACTACCTACAAGCTTCACTGTTATTTACTGATATCCAGAATTTTTATTTTCTCCCTTTCCTTGAAGACCTTGACTCTGTAATACATACCAGAAAAAAACAAACATAATGGCCAGGCTTTTTGAAAATGTGGAATTTCACCACCATGTTGAAAGCCAGGAGGAAAATTCTAATCAGAGATGCTGGGGTCAGTTTTACCTCTCAGACACCACTGCAAACAAATCAGCATATATCAGTATTTCTGTCACTTCACTTGTGGGATCTTGGTTGGAAGAAAATGGACACTTATCAGGAACTGTCCTTGAACCATGGAAAGAGCAGGAAGGAAGAAGAATGGTGGAGAAAAGGCAATGAAGCAAAAAGATAAAGCAGAACAAAGTAGAGAAACAGGACGGGGGGGTGTACTGGGGGAATTAGATGACAGCCAGTCTTGTAGTAGACTCAGGCACGTGAACAGCGTATGGGCTCTCGCGTGTGTCCAGTCAGCACTGCTGGCGTGCGTGGTCAGTGCAGCTCCCTCTACAGCACCAAGGGATATACCAATAATAAAGGGCTTCGCTTTATAGCTCTTGTGGAGTTGCCAAAGTCCATTCTTCCCCCACATCACTCACTGGCCAGTTTCTGTGTTAGCTTTCAAAACAACCTTTAAAAAGCAAATTCATTATTTTTGAAGATGAGACTGTTTAACCTGTCTTTTAGAGGCCTCACATACATACCTGAGTCACAGTATCCAAAGAGCACACCCAACACAAGTAGTTATAACTTTCAAAATATAATGCTTATCACAGAAAATGATATAAATGGTTCATCAACTTAAAAACTTCTAGTACTACCCCCATAAATACAGTACTTAATTAATAAGACACTGGGTTGGATCAATTCTAGCTCTTCCGGACGTCTCTGTAACATACCTGTCTCATTTTGTTAGTTTAATGAACTTGTTTCCAGCTTAATCCCCACAAGTACAGTGCAGCCTCTGCTTTAAAAAAAGAAAATAAAAATATGATTCAGCTGATACAGATTTTTAAAGCCATTCAACTATGCAATACTGAGTGACTTCTTTTGGCCGGGGATCAGCAATGAGCAGCAGCGTGAAGCAACTTACTCTGCTGCAATGCTCTTCCCTTGTGAGAACTGGAAATGATTTTAAAATACCACTCAGTTTCATTAAAGTTCTTGGAAAAATACTCTCTATGCTCACCAGCTATTCCTTGGGTAGGGGCATGTATGCTGTTCCCCTGAAAAACAATTAAGACAGGCCAGTGTTACACAGATGTATCTGGCTGCATTGTTTTCTGAGGCTGTCCCAGAATTAAAGATTTTTCTTCTTTCCGCATGCAGACACAACATCACTGGAGTCACAAGTCTACAAGCAAGAGGTTAACTTGGCAGCATCAACACTGAAACCACAGGGTAAAAATTCATGTTTATTGTACACAAGCCCAATTGTTCAAAGAACTGAGCACGTTGGCACCAATCCAGCAAAGCACTTAAGAGGACAGCTGAGACTCCTGGCATGCTGACAGCTCACCTCATGTCTCAGGGCTTTGTTGAACTGGGACCTGAGAACCAAGCACCTTGTAGGGCAGAAGCCATGCCAGACTACTGTACCAGGTGCTTGGCCATCCTTCTCACTGTTAAATGATTGGTGCTGATTGGTACTATTTGCTGATAGCAGTAACAGTGGCAATCTGCTCAGAGGAACCTGTGTTATGTCATGAAAATATCAAGGAAATCCTACCAAGGAAACTTCACTGAAGTTCATAAAGGTTTTGCTGCTGGTTTCAACACAGATGACATTTAACTTGGTCCCCCTACAGTCTGTCTGGTTGGTTTTGTCAATACAAACTATCACACATAATGGGCTTGCACTATGCTGGTGAGAAGAAGAAAAGAAAAAGTTTCATTGCATAATTTTGAGCCTGAAAATATTTGGAAGAACATTTACCAATAGTGAAAGCAATAAAAGATTTATCTACTAGTTCATCAAGACGCACTTGGACTTAGATGAGATAGGAAAATGACTTGATGATCTCAGAGACAGAGGCAGCATATTAATCATTCTGAAATTTCTAAAGCCCCGAGGGAAACTTCTCAATACACAGGCAAGAATAACCCACCTAGGAATTCTCTCTCACTCACATTTCATGTAGTTCTTGTTTTCTTCTTTTAAATTTAGAACATTCATCAAATCTTTGACATTTAGAACCAGGCTTTTCTACAAGACAAACAAGTAGAGATCCCAAGCTAAAAAGCCTGTGTAACAGCAGCACGCTTTCTCACCTCGATCCTAGTAAGTTGTTAGTAGTAAACCACAAGAGACATGCAAAGGAATGGTAATCTCAAAATAAAGAATGATGGGAAACAGCAGCTTTCCTAACGGGAGTGAAACAGCAAACATGATTGGTTTCTTAATTTCACATAGTGGTTCCTTAGGAACTCATACAAAACATCAATTCCTTTACTATACTTATAAGGATAAAACTAGATGAAAAATTTCTCCGTGAGTACAGTCAATGTCTTCAACCTCCTGCGTTAGGGTCTCCCTCTGTTCTTCTGTGAGATTTTTCTGCTGTACTCAAATACATAAATAAGGGGGTTATTCTGAAAGCCTTCTATTTTTGCAGTGATTTGCTCTCTTGATTTCCCTCCTACATATTAGTCTGCCTCTTCATCATGAAATCATTGTTAATTTTCCTTCCACTTCTGTTTTTCAAAGGATCTCCTCTAATTCCACTATTTCAGAATAGATGAGATCCCCGCCTCTAATCTTCACACTAATGATTTAAAAACTAACTTGTCATTCCTAACATAGCTCTAATCATTCATATTTCAGCCTATCCCATTAAGGTCTTCATGTAGATACTAGCAATAAAAAAAAAAAAAAAAAAAAAAGGACAAAAACCCAACAATCCAACACAAAAACCACAGCAGCACAAGAAATGACAAACCGGGGTTGGTTATCAAATCCCCAGTCATACACTGACTCCGCTTATGCACATTTGCTATAATACCATTAGAGGATCTACAGCCTGTTCTCTACTTCAATAATTTCTCTTCATCCATATCTCTAAAGGAATAAGTAACCATGAAGTTTAAAGGGTTCCGCCTCTTTTTTTCTTGGCTTCTTTAAGTGTAACTTTCAAACGGAACCAATATGAGGAGCCAATATGTATTTTTGATAAAGGACAGAATGACTTCTCATTTTTTCCCCTCCCTCAGTCCCACATTTTCCCCCGTCATCCTCATACCTTTTCCTGCACTCCTATACATATGTGAACAGGAGTTAGAAGACAGCCTGCCCCAAAAATGACTTCTAAAAGAAATCCCTGCCTATCAGACTGAAATACTTAGAAAAAAAACCCACTTGATCATTTAAACGTGACTATGTTAGAAGGGAATTCTTCCTTTTATCATTTTTCAGTAAGGCTGACCATTTGCATATGATTTGCAAATTTCCCCTTGCCTTCCAAATACACACAGAGTATAAAATCACATTTTTCTATCTTTATGAGATGGCTTATTGTCAGATGCTCCACAAAGTGCACAGCCATCTCTCTAAATGCCCCACATATGAAAATGAAGTTTCTGATTCCTTCACCTGGTGATACTTCCTGAAGCAATACAGTGATTTATGTTTTCTTTAATCTTGGGCTAATAATAAACTCCAAAAAGAGAATATTTGTGAAAGTACAATTGCTCAGTAGTTGTATAATGCACTTATTGTAGGGGTGGGAATGGGAAGAGCACAGGATATACCCTATCCAATGCACCTGAGAAAAGCAACAGAGAACTTCAGACTAGAGGCAAACCTGATGGTTTCCATGACTTTCAGTCCTTTCCTATACTGTTGGCACAATAGTGAGCCACGGACTTAACTGCAGACAGAGCAGTAGGAGCTAATAGCCACACAACTTCATTATCTATGAGGACAAACAAAATTAAAGCAAGAAGCACAAAGAAGAGAAACCCCCTGAACTATATATACTGCAAGGCTGTATGTCACCCTTCCCTGCTCTGTTTCTTACAGACTTACTTCCACCATCCTGTGGGTCCCAATCAGGTGAAGAGATGGGGTATTCTCCCTTGACACAGAACCTGAGCTGTATGTCATTTTAATTTAGGCATTTCAATATAAAAAAAATCAAACATGGTGTATGAACAACATGGTGTAAGGCAACTTCCATTTCTTCCTATAAAAAATGCAAAAGCTTATTAGAAAAATCCTCATTCTGCTCCAGAGCCCTGAAACTAAATCATTGATTTCATAATCTTTAAAATTTAATTAAAACTAAACTCTTGCAAAACAAATTAGAAATACATAAATATCACGCATTAAGAATACCAAAGGATTGTTCTGACAAGGTACAGTGTCAGTCCCTCTGTCTCTGTGGATGTAGCACAGTACACAAATGCATTTTGAGGTTTCCTCAGTCCTAGCTTCAGTTCACGATCAAAGGAGCTTCTCAAATAAATGTCGGGAAATTGTCACTACACTGAAAATGAACATAACTTTTTTTTTAAATTATCTTTTACAATTGGTTACGGTTATTATCATTAGAAACTACTAAATGTCCCAGAATCCACCAGAGAATGCACCTCAACAAAAAAAGCCCTGGTACCCTGTGTGCTGTTGTTTAGTGAGTTCCCCGTGGCTGGCTTTTGTGGTGAGGACAATGCTCTGCAGGACATTCCACCAGCCTCCACCATGATAAATGCCAGGAGAGTCTGCCATGGGGATAATGAAAACACTTTTTTCCTTCATAATCCATTTGTCAAGTTTTCATTCTTATCTGGTATAATAATAAAAAAAAAAAGACAAAACTCTGAAGATTATTTTAAGTGCACAATGTTTTCACTGGCATATTTCTCAACTCTTTGCACTCAGAATGATTAAAGGTTTTAAACATTTAGCAGAATTAAAAGGAAAAATGCTACAAAAGTTGCAAATGTTAACTTAAAGAACACTAGAAAACTTGCACAAGACTGAAGGTGCAGTAAAAACTGGCACTGTAAACTGTTAAATAGCAGCTTTATGCAGATGAGAAGCCCAGATGATCTTAATGGACCCCTTCCTGACAGGAGAGTCTAGCCCAAGCCAATGCAATTTTTGCAGAGTCAAGGCTGCTGCTCAGCAGAAGCTGGGCATGCTAAGAAACCCTTGCAAGTTTGAACCTGTGAAAATGATGGCTTGTGTTTATTGTCTTAAGTTTCCTTTGTTGCTAAAACCTGGATTTAAAAAAAAAAATGGGGTGAGGATTTAGCTCACAGTCATAGAGTCATAGAATACAATGACTGTAAACAAAATAAGGATATATCCAAATGCTACAAACAGAAAGCATTCCAAGGCAATCTTCACCAGCTCCCTAAACTATTAGAAGATCCTAATTTTTAGGATCTTCTTTTAGTTGCTTTAACATTTTCCAGTTTCTACAGGAAAAGCCCATTCCACTCAGTCCCCTACCTGTAAGAACTTAGAACTGTGCTAATTACTTTAAAAATATTTTGGAATGCATTAACACAAATGGTCTCAAACTCTTTCCAAGACTAAACTATGGTGAGATACTGCTTTAAATACACAACGAACTTTGTAACCTGTTCCTCAAAATGCTTTAGCATTTCTGGTTTTGCAGTAGGGACCTGAAATTCCCTCGGGATTCTCTCTTGCTATAAGGACTCATCTGCTGGATAGGAAAAAAAGCAAAGGCGAAAGCCTTCCTAAGACTTTGATCACACTTTGCATACGCTCAGCATTTTGGCAGATGAATTCTCTTAAGAACCCATCTGTGCTGACCTGCTCCAAACCAGGAGCACACGGGCTGTGTAGAATTTCATCTGTAGCTGCGGCAGCTAGATGCCACTGTGGCACAAAGCACTGTAACTGAAAGCAAAGATCCTTTTTCCTTCCCTGCTCACTGCCTGCCAGGCACAGAAGAGCAAGCTGGAAGCAGCCAAACTTACACACAGACAGGACCAGGACAGGTTCAGAAGGCTTCATGCATTGTAAGGCCAGGGTACAAGAAGGGGCCAAGTTAGGAAGCAATAAGACAAGGAAACAGTCTCAAGAAAATAGTGAAAAAAATAAGCTTAGGGCTATGAGAAAGCGAGCAGGAGCCAGGGAGCAGCTCACAATATTGTGATTTCATATTGCAAAGGGCATGGGTAGAAAAGGCAGGAGAAACCAGGTCTGAGTCCCATCATTCCTGTTTCTCTACAGCTTACAATAGAAACCGAGAAATTTGGTGTTACACATTTGTCTCCTGACAATTTGCTACCTTAATGACAGATACATACACCCTGTGGATCCTGATGTTGATCAGACACAATCATTCTGCTGAATAGCTGAATTTTCCAAAACTGTATGAAGAATGGGAGTTTGAAAGAAAAAAGCAAGCCAAACCTAAGGGCCCTGGTCATTCCAATAGCATACCTGGTAAAAAAAATAATACCTACACTTGCATTGCTCTCCATTGCAAAGGATTATTTATATAATTAAGCTGTGTAATGCATTACATGATTACTTTAATGAATAATACAAGTCTTGAGCCTGATGTAATAAAAGTTTTGAGTAGTTTATACTGTAGAGATCTATATAAAGGTGGCACATGGGGGAATGACAAAAAAGAAATTGTACAATACAATTTAATTCTGTGAGACATGAACTCACATCATGAAGACGACTGAAAAGAATTTGAAAAGCTCCCTTTACACTATGCAAAACAATGTTAGCCTGTGACAAATATGCCCCTGAAGAGAAATTAAACATCTTGTCTTAGAGCTGCTGTCATGGCCTGAACTTCTTGGAATTACTATTTGATTGAGGGGGAGAGCTCTAGTTGCTTCATAAAGCTTAGTCACTCAACACTAGTACCGTTCCATTTGTCCTTGACAGATGTATTTTTTTCATGACACTCTGCTTGGATTTAAAAGTTTTGGTCCTTATTTCTGCAGATTTGTAAAAACAACAAAAATGCCACAGTATAAATTTCCAGAAACTGAGGAGATGGAGTCTCATGATTGCTGTTGAACTTTAATTTTCAAGACAGATCTGAAAATCTAGGAAATACATTTGATGAGTTCCCTCCTTTAACACAAGTAATTTTACAGAAGGG
Source organism: Megaceryle torquata (assembly GCA_024611175.1). Classification (NCBI taxonomy): domain Eukaryota; kingdom Metazoa; phylum Chordata; class Aves; order Coraciiformes; family Cerylidae; genus Megaceryle; species Megaceryle torquata. Next base: position 54,778 of record JANIJG010017444.1, on the reverse strand, counting down.
AGCATGGAATCTGTGCTGGGTAAGTTATTCTGACCACTACTGGGGACTTCATCTGGAAGGAAAAAAACCCCAAAACTGCCCTATGCTTACCTGTAAGAGACAAAACTATCTACACATAAACAGTCATAACCAACCCTTCCTTTGTCTCTCTTCCCCTATGGGTTTCATATATCTGCTACTCTTCCTGCAGTTTCACCTGAACTTTACCCCAGGGTGGCTTTCTTCAGGCATCAAGAAAAGCAGCAGCACCAAAGTTGGACCAGCCAGGCACACTGACATGGAGTTTATTGTCCACAACCAGAAGAGACAGAGGCCCCTGCTCTACCATGGACTCTTCCCCTTCACCAGCAGCTCTAGCCTTGCCCATTCCCATTTGCAGGTGGGGTGTTGCCCAGTTAGCAGCTCACCATCATGGAAGAAAGGGTAGCTGACCTCTTGAAATTTATGGTTGCAGGGGGAGATGGAAACCACTATATACATAGATACTACAGACAGAGCAACACACCCTTGAGATGCATGAGAACCAGATTCACTACCCCGCTGCTGCTGGGGCAACACGGAGATTGTGCATTTTGCACACCTTGGACAATCCCAGGAAAGTTTTGCTGATCGGCACTCTGCTCTCTGCTCTGGTGCACTCTCTTCTGCTCATCAGCCTCATTTCAGAGTTTTGCTGATGGAAAAAGACCGTCAAAAAACCTTCTGTGAGAGGAAGTGTATTTGGTTTTTCAGGTTTGTTTCAAGAATTTTTTGCTGCAGAACATGTTATGCCGCCCACATTAGACAGCCCCACAGTTATTAATGCATTGCAGAGACCTTGAAATCTCATTCTGATATACGGCTACTTCAGTCTGCGCTTCTTCCTACCCCATTATAAACTTGACCTTAATTAACCCTCTTAGAGAAATGGAGCTTGTTGACTCTCAAGGACAGTCTGATCGAAAAACAATGTCGCAAAGTCACTCAAAAGCTAAAGTAATACTGCTTTATAAAGGGATTTCTACTAATAACCCTTGAATATTTATAGCTTCTTATGCTATGTGGTTTATATGAACTTATCTAGATAAGCTAGGATTGAGCTCTGCCTTTCTCAGACTTCACAAAAGTCTTCCTTTAGTGAAACCTCTTTCTCTTCAGCAATCACTGCGTTAATTTTGTAAAAGAAAATTAAAATGTTTCAATGTAGACTTAAAATCAAACATGGTAGATTAATTTCACCATATGTAAATTAAAACACTCCCTGTCAAACTAAGATATCCAGTTAAGACAATAACTTCTCCTATGCCTCCCTCATTAAAATGTTTCTTCCCTCCCACCTTAAGTAATTTTATAGAGAACAAATATATGCAGCAGATCCCTAGGCTAAATAATTTTTAAGGAATTATTTACACATCTTCTGTAGAAGAGTTGGGTGTGGCAATGATTACAGCTGCCCTGCATCATTTGAAGGTCTTAGGGGTTGGACTAGATGACCTCTAGAGGTCCCTTCCAACCCAGACATTTCTATGTTTCTATGTCTTGGAACATGCTCAGGGCTGCTGATGAGAAGCTTCTGCATTAGCATCCCATCTGCACGCTGCAAATATGACACAGGGTAACTTAAAAGCAACTGATCTTTTAAAATTCACTTTAAAGGGAGGATATGCTTCCTTATGAAAATAACTGAGACTGCTCAGGACTAAATTGCTTTCTTTGTCCAGTTTAAAGGTATAGCCTTCAGAGCTGATGGTCACACAGTTTTTGGCCTTCCACTTCTCTGTGCCACCCTTCGCTTTCAAGAGCTATAACAAGCTGCAATTATTTCTCAGACCATTTAGGGACTGAACAAATATTATGAGTTGGTTTAACAATGAAAATATTCATACAGAGCATGTAAGTAGCTGAAGTTATAAAAAATCCAAGTGATATTTTCTGAATGGTATTTGAGCAGTAATTTCTTCCCCCCATAAATTACAAACTATTTTATGGATGTACAGTACATTTATTACCTTGTCACAAAGCACATTTTATCCTCTTGATTCCGACTAACAGCATGCATATATAGCACCAGTACCAAACAAGAGAATTTAAGACATTTACGTATCAGGGAACCAAAAATAAAAGCTATTATTTACCAGTGGGTTAGTGTGCAAGCATTTCTCAGTAGTTGGCATTGTACCTGAAATTTGCAGAACCTTAGATTTTCACCCAGGTGTAAAGTATTTCTCATTCAGTCTATTTTTCAACTACCATGCTGAATTATTTAAGTATAAACCACTGATAATTAAAAAAAAAAAAAACAAAACAAAACAAACCCAAAGCATGTGCTACTGTGCAAAGACTGCAACCTTAGTGGGTGATGAGGGCAACACTTCTCAGCATCTCAGCAGGTGACTCTGTGGGCAAGGTTTTGTATCATAAGTTTCTACTGTTCCACCAAAGCCCAGTGCTGGTCAATACTCCATGTTAAGGAGCACAACCCATGCACATCCAGTGCCCCTGCCAGTGTTCCTGCACTACTAATTGGACGGACTAGCAAATGTTGTTCATAAGCATCCAAACTTCTCACCTGTCCTCTTACAGAGACACACCTTTCCCTTATGGATGGAGAGAAAGAAAAATCATGTCAACTATCTGTGTAAGATTCAGTAGAATAGGGAGAGCTTTTTGCTCTGCAATGCACCCAGAGACCACTAAGAAGTGTCAGTCTCTCTTTCCTTCACTCGTATTTTTCTGTCATTAGGGTGTTCAGTTGTTGAAAATTATGATATTAGAAGCTTGTCTTATATGCCTACTAATATAAATTCATTTACTTGTAAATTATTAAAAATATATCAGATAAAAATTTGCTGATGTTATTGCATTAACAAAGACAGAATTACACATTGCCAAAAGCAGAAACGCTGAAAAAGCCAAACGCTGAAATTTGTTTATAGCCAAATGCTGGAGATGTTCACAAGCATCACTGTGTCACCTGTCACTGTAAAATTAGTTTTTCTTTGCCCAAGTAATGCAGCCACATTAGTACAGAATTTGAATTATTTCTCTCCCACCAAATGCTATGACTGCAGCACACAATACTCAATTAGAGAAACCTAACTGTCCCCTTTTTTCCCTCTCTGGAAGCGCTTCCAGACTTCATGTGTTCACAGTAGCCTATCAAAATTATTTAGGATAAAGTAATAATTTTACCTACAGTTCATGGAATTATCAGCTGTCAGAATAAGCCTTTATGAAGTTTCTTTTAAATTAAATTGTTTTAATCATATCAACAAGTCACCTTGACTGCTCTTCTGACCAGCCATATTTAGGGATGAAGTAGTTTGCAGACCCGTCAAATATTTAAAATCACTATTTAAATATCATAGGGAGAGGACAGACTCAAGGCTTGCTTCACCTGAACTAGGGTGCCTTTGAGGAAAAACCAAAAACCAAAACAACCCAACCAAATAAAAGAATCCCCCAGCGCTGTGTGTTGGAGCATTCAAAACGCGTTGCAGACTATTCGTTCTCTTCTCTACCATTTCCTTCATGAGGCTTCATCCTGCCACATGATCTACTGACCACCACTTCCCCGTTGTATACAGTTATATGTCAGTAAAGGCCAAATTAAACTACAACTGTGTGTGATCAAGTTGGGGACTATGAATCTGAGTAGTTTATGTACCCAACTCAAGATTTATCATCTTTACAGTCTTTATTTGCCATTCTGGCATACACAGAGCATATTTTCTCTTTCTCCTATGACAAATAACCTTTAGGATCTAGGACTCAATTTTTCAAATATGTCAAAGTGCTTACCAATGCTTAAAAAGGTAACATTTCTCTATGTGGAGTGTGAAGCTTTTTGATTGATGACGTTGTTCTGGAATATTTAACCAAAACAGGAAAACCTAACACTGCTGGAAATTATCTGCTAGTTAGCTTTTGCTTTTCCTTCCCTCTAACATCATATATATTATGCAAGCTAATTCTGTTTACTTTCTCAGATAGCCTACTGTAAATGCATTCATGAAAATATTTACTTTTTCTATTTAAATTGTATAAATTGTAAAAGGAAACAGCTGCTTTAAAACCAAAAATTGTGAAATATACCATAAATGTGGGCAACTAGCAGAGTGTGTGTCTCCTGTTTTTTGCTATTTTAAAGTGGAAGAACTTGACAATTTTCCTCAGGTAACAAAGTAATGACATGATTTATTTAAACCTAACTCTCTGAGTGTTTGTAGGTAAGAAAACATGTATTTTCAATTCTAGTATCTACAAGAATTCCATCCGATCTATCCAGCATGAAGTATATATTTTAGTTATATCCAAAAGTGATAGATCTCCCTTTTCAGAGAAGTCTGAATACACAGAGGTTCGCAGGCTGAGAAGAATGTTTTACAGATGAGAAGTCCATGCCATGCTTTAAATTTTAAGATGGGGGGAAAAAAAAAATGACCCCCTGAAAATTAACCAGGGAGCATGTATCTTGCTGAAGTTGAAAGAATTTCAGCTGGTATTTCCTGAATGATACCTGACCATTAAATTATCTTTTTTCCTGAAAGATGATAAATTAAATCTTTTACAGATGGACAGTACATTAATCATCCTGCGTGTGCCAAAGAATAAATCTTGAATAAATATGACCAGGGAAGCAAATGGGGCAAATAACAACTCATTTAATGGTATTAAATGGACAGGCAGCTCATGTAAGAAACCCTGTGGGAATGAGTCTGTCCTCCTGAAGCCACCTCATGAGGAAAACAGAAAACAGAAGTGACTTCTGTCAAAATAACAACATCCTCTCACTTGCCTTATCAAGCCCCATGCTGAATAGAGGACATTGAAAGCTGAGATCAGGACCTACACTTTATATACTATATACCTGTGTATGTATATACAGTAGAAGATTTCATTCTAAAGAAACCTAGATTTCTGACTTCAAGCAAGCCTTCTCTGTGATCCCAATGGCTACTCTGAGTAAGTGCTGTAGATACAGGTACTAAAAAGGTAAATAATAAGTTTCATGCTTTCAGACCCATTACTGTAATCAAGTCAATGCATATTTAAGACAATGTCTATTAATCCATTATTAGACTAAGAACTGCATTATTAATAAGGATTTTCTTCTGTTAAATAACACACTTCCATCTGTGATACATAGCCACCTAGTGACTAATTTAAATTGATTGAAACATTTATGTGATATATACCATTAATTACATTTCACCTTCAACACTTCAACATATTCTGAAACAACTGTCAAGGATGTAGCACTAACCTGCAATTGCTGGCTGTGAAATGTGTACCTTTGATAAAAGCTTGGTGAAAACTCTGCTTATGATTATGTTAAGACATTATTTTCAAAGAGTTATGTTATTTTCAAAGAGTCAAAGGCAGCTCCACCATTTAAAAACAGATTTGCATGCATTCTTATTTGTGAGAAAAATTTCAAAATCATTTAACATACTTAGAGGGAACAGGGATGTTTGTTTGGCAAGCCTTCATTTTTTTAAAATCTAACTTTAAAAACGAACCTCATTTTTTTAAAATGTTGAAGCTAAAACCAATTCTGACTAAAACATAAACCACTTTGATCAACTTCATCTGAAACCAAGAAGTTCTTATAGTTTAAAAAGCTGTTTCCATTTGGGTCTGGCTTCTGTGACATTAGGTAAAATACGTATGATTATTTTTACATTTCTGCAATTCCAGGTTTTATGCAGAACTACAAATACTTAGATGTTTCTCACACACATTCTTCTTGTTGATGCTGCCACTTCATGTGTTTTTTTCTGATGTCTTGTACCACACTTCTTTTTAAGAAAAAACCCACATCACTGAAGTAGCATTTGAAGGTGCAAATAAGCATTTGAATTCTGCACACTAAGCTGTTAGGTTATTATATCCATACTGAATGCCCACAGTTCTCTATTCAATGACAGAGAGACTAAAATCCAGACAGTTGCCTGCTTATTTTGCATCCCATCCTCCTAATTATGGATACACATTGCTAGCAAATTTTGTTTACAGATACCAATTCTTCGTAATGTATTGTTAAACACACACACCCACTCACTAGTAACCACTGTGAATAAAATAAGAAACAGGAAACTGATATATTAACTTGCTTTAACTGATTTTCTTGCTGTAATTCTCCTGCTCTCATTAGATTCAAGAAGTTCAGAGTTGTACTTGCTAGTGAATGGAACATGAACCAGAGCAGTAATTTGGAAAGTGATGATGACATTTGGATAGGTGATCTCTTGGACTCCTGCTTCTAATGAAATAACTGTAAAGCAGAAAAATATGAAGAAGGAATAATAGCCAAGACCTCCAGGTAGAGGATGAAGAAGGGAGATTAAATAAATAAATGTTCTTGACAGTTCTTTATTCAGTCCTGACAGTTCATGGCATTTGAAGGCTTCTGTATCATTAGTCAAGACACAGCACACTTCCCCTCTCTCACTTTCCATACATTTTTCAGCTCCTTTCTCACTTGTAAAGTTTAAATGTACCATTGTTTTAGCATCACTTTTTAGGGTTTTAAATTAAGCTTGAGGTTTGTTTTGTCTCATTGTGAAGTCAGTTTATATTTCCATGAAACTTTGACAGAGCATAAGAAACACTTTAAATTTGCTACTACTGTGTGAAAATATTTTTCCACTCTGTACCAAACCTTCACTGGAGAGTCATCCTGTAACATTACTTATTCTTTACTCATAATTACAAAAATAAAAGCTCTGGTGAGGATGAAAACAAACAGTCCCTTCCCCCAGCTAATTATATTTGACCTCTACTTGCCATGCAGCTTGCAGCATAAAAGTGCTGGAAGTAGCAGGACATCTCAGATGAAGATTTGCTTAACAGAGCAAATACTTGCAAGTGGTAACAAAAGAAAGTGGTGTTTTCTATTATTTGGTCACTCTGAATCGCTACTAAGCTGGGACAAGTTACTGGCATATTTCTGTATTCTTACTGCATTCCCATTTTCAGGAGGTAGGTTGGGCTTCTGTCAACTGTTTCACAGGGAAAATTAACACAGGTTCAAATCATATCTGGGGAACTTTCTTGGGAGTGCAGAAGAAGAGTGCACATCTCTAACTGGGGACTGACATAGAGCTCTTACCGCACTTAAAAATTTACCTCCAAAATTCCTCTCCTTCAGCTCCTCAGCAGGGTGAATCCATTCCCTTCCAACCCTGACACCGGTAACCTGCCAAGGTTCATCAACAATGATCGCTGTTTCCTCTCCTCTCAGTCAGAGTTTCTCCATGTTGTGAAGACTTCTCTTATCCGTCTGCTCTGGAGACCCACACTGTTATAAGTAGCCAGTACTGTACGGCAGCTTTGCCTCCGTGCAAAACAGTGAGGGAGAAGAAAACAATTTCCCTAAAAGAAATAACAACAGAAACAGGAAATTTGATTTCCTACTCAAAGTATGGGACTAAGATACAACACAAGAAAAGGACATTATGTATGTGATTCTTATTTTCAGACTGAATGTTTCATAACTCATTATTAGACTAATTATCAAACTGCCCAGCTAACAGCCCCCCCGATAATAAGCCTCACAAGCATCATATATCCAGCTAGTAGATGAAATAATTTAGAACATACATATATGGAATTTAGAATGCACTTTCCTTGGATCTGATTTGCATTAAAAATGTATTTTTAAGCACACCTGGACGATGCAGATAGTACTGACAGGAAATACAGAGACTATTGGAGGAGACTGGATGTCATCACTTATGATAAAAGGATTCCAGAATCCAATAAATCAGATTATTTGGAACTCGAGATGTTTCTGGGGAGAAGTCTCCCTTATTTGCACTTGGAAAAATCTGCAGAAAAAACCCGAGACTTTATGGTCAATGCCTAACGCTCTTTTGGGTTAGTTTTAGGGCAGTGAGTAATCCATGTCCAGAATTGTAACTTTTATAAAATATAACAACAAGCTTTCTAATCATATGCAATTATTAAATATTATTCTTCAGAACACTCATCTAATATCTTTCCATAAATCTCTTTCTGAGAATATAAATCATTCTGGCTTTGTATTTATTCTTTGCTAGTGAAATTTACTGCAATATGCATTCCCTAGTCTAAAGAACTTCTATGTTCCTTGAGCATTTATAAAACAAGTGTTGCACTGTCCATCTCTGAGTCACTGAGTGCTGTATAGGAACGTGTTCATAATCACACAGGTCAAGGAGTCAAGATCACCATTAAATATTTAGTTTTCCACTAAAAAGCCAAACAAAAGTTAATAGCAGAAATGCAAACACGGTCAATATAAATGATAAAAAGGTAAATATGAGGATATGCATGTAGTCAAGTTTAATACTATTTGAAATTTCCACTGCCTGTACTGTTCATACCACAAGATGTTGACTTGCTTATGGAGCAGGACAAGGATATCGTTTCTCTTGATAATTTTCAAATTCCTAAGCACAAGAAAACTTTGCTTTCTATACATTAGTTACACAAAGCCTTTTCACTGAATGCTTATTTATTTAGTGATTGCAATGTAAATTATTCTAATGGGAGAATGTTGCTACAACACAGTGTGTTGAAAATTCCATCCTTCTGAAAGTAAAATGCCATTGCTGTTCCTAATTAAGCTATTTTCCTTTTAAGTTTTCCAGAAGATGATGTGAAGGGTGGCAATATTGATGAAAATTAATTGGATTGAAACTAACTTTGATACAGCTGTAGATAAGGTTATTCTGCTAGTTAAAAAATTAGAATTCAAGTTATTTAAAGTTGAGAATGTAAAAGCTTGGCTTTCTTAATGGTCAGATGGATTACAACAGAAAAAAAATCCAAGAGCTACAGGAAATACAGATATTCCAGATATGCTGGCACTCTTCCCCTCAATTTAAGAACATAGTGAAAATGCAATCTCAATTCATAAATAACTAAATAAAAGACATGCATTATGCTAGTGCATTTTTTTTGTTTTGTCCAGGAACTTGACAGGTCTGTTTAGCTGGTATAACTTCAAAAATATCAAGGGAAAAGAGTTTTGGCTGAGCACTCAGTACCTTTAGTAAAGGTACTAAACAATTACAATTCCATCAGAAAGACAGTTTTTCAGCAGAGATGAACAGACACATTCTTAGGTACCTGAGGTCAATGATATCAGGTAATCTGCCCAAAACTTCTAGACTAGTCAAAATCCAACTGATAGCATGATTTATAAGCTGCTATGGAAAACAAAACAAAACAACAAGCAAACAAACAAAAAAATCACAGCCCAGTAGATGCTACCTTTCAGAGTAAACAATTCCAATTCCACCAAATAAACACTGATTAGTCCTTTGTTAAAGAGAGTCTACTCAAAATTTCCTTCCCAGACATTTGTTTACATTAACTCTTGGTCAACTGCAACTATGACACAATATTGCAACTTTCCAAAAGCTAACTGTTTCTTCAAAGATTATCTTCCCAACACTGGGAAAAATAACCACAGTTGCAGTTTTGTCGAGAGATTTAGAAATGTTTATAGTAGGCATCTTACAAAGCACTTAGGAAATAGCTTTTGAGAAGTCAGAGTAAGTCTATTACATCTTCCTCCGAAGACATATTTGTATATACATATACACACACAGAGATACAGAGATAAGAAGTAGCTAACAACTTCAGGTATTTATGTTTCACAGTTATGTGAACCAAGCAACTCATTTTCCTAAGTGTAACCTCAAACTGTATCAGGAGTAAAACAAAGAGCAAACTAAAACCAGGGCAGTTACCTGGGGAGAAATGAAGCCATAGAAAATATTTTGTACAGCCATTTTACATTACATCTGCCAGTGGCACCTTCACCTTTAGATATAAATTACAGTGAACATTTCCTTCATTACCAAAGTCAGATGGTGTTGGACACAGCGTATAAGTTAGTACTGCAATTTCATTAACCTCCTCTTACTCCAGCAGTCACACAGGCTGACCAGTTAAATAAATTTAGTTCCACATTTGCAACAGTTTTATAGAGCTATGGGCATTACTGTTCATTTCCTTCATATGCACAAGTGTAGAAGCTCTCCTATCAACTGAGATACATAGATCTATACCTATTTAGATACACATACCCTGTATATACTCATTTCATACTTAGTTGAAATATTATTAAAATCAATAAGAATAATTTTCCATATATATACTTCCCTAAAAGTAGTAATATTGCCATGACTCTAGATCCTCATATACTGCATATATATGCAGTTCATAATACAGAGATATTATTTATTGCCCAGAAATAAAAACATCTCATGCAGTCACATTTTTATGGAAATATACAATCTGTAAAGTCATAACACCTGCTGATCCTTGTAAAAACATTTCTTTCTTAATAAAGAACATGTGAAGATGTGTACCTCACACTTTTCAGATTCTTTACTCATATGCCAAGTTCCTCTTTTCAGATATTTTTTTATTTTCTATTTGATAATATAGCTGCCACAACGATCAGCTATCCATTAAGAAACCAGCCATATCTCAGTCACCCCATAGATCTGGATGACTTCATAATGCAGTATCCACAGCGGCATCAAGATTTAGCACAGAACCATCTCAAAGATATCAGATAGAACAAACTGTGCAATGAGAAAGTATCTGTATTACATAAGACGGAGCAGAAACTAAAACCCCCAGCACAGCACGGCAGTCAGCACCAGGCTCCAGCAAGCAGAGCAGCTGGATCTGAAAATGGAGCACGGCTTGACACACAGTCAGTGCCAGTCGCGTCCGGCAAAATCTTACAATGCAAAACTTGTTGTCGTCCCTTCTCAATCTAAGATGTTTCTACAGAAAACCACGTTAGTATTGCTACAGTCTCTCCTCAGCACTTGAGAATGGGTTATTAGCCAGGACAAATTGACAGCTAATTCTATGTAGCTGCCACAGAAGTGGTTAAGCCCTCTTGGTCTCCTAAGTCCTGGGAAAAGAGATACACATATGTGAGAAAAGCTGTATGTGGAAGGAGTTGTGTCCAACAAACCCTGTCTGAGCTGAGCTGGCATTGAACTCTGCAGCATTTCCCAAACTATTTACAGGAACTAGCTAAATTTTGGGTTGAGATATCACAGCCCCACGTTACCAGGCACAACGAATGACTATACAAAAGATATTTCCCTCAGGGGGGAAAACCCCACCTCACAATAGCAAATTATATTGACTAGTATATTATATTGATTTTTGAGTTTAATGTACCCAAATAAGGGAGATCCTTACTTGTTAAATAAGCTGAAGGCCTTAGGAGGATGTTCAGTGAATTTCCTCGGAAATAAGAGTATTTCCTGAGTATCATTAAGTGGAGCACAGAAATACACAAGAAGCCATTTAGCATAATAAAGCTCCAACTCAAGCCTCTTGAGGCTTACCACATTTTTCAAAGACTTTTGCACTCCAAAAACAGAACACAAACAAAACAAACAGCAGACGTGCATCCATCCAACCTCCATCCACATCTCTCTCAGATATTTGTCAGTTACAATTCACACTCAGTTGAAATCCATGCAAGAAAATAAAATGGTGATTTAGCACATCTGCAAGTCAAAGGGGGAAAAAAAAGCATCTTATTTTCCCATCTGCCCAATTTTCTTTTCTCAAGTGTTCCAGAAATCATACTGGAAAGCATGTATATGTCTTAAGTCCCTGTGAGGACTTCGCTTTTCATGATCTTGGAGACATACAGCACCATCAGTTTTGGGGAGCTGGAATCCTCCCTATTCCCCATAACATTCACAACCAGCTACAACTGAGAGTTTCACAGAATGGTCTGGCTTGGAAGGGACCTTAAAGTCACCTAGTTCCAATGCTCCTGTCACAGGCATTGACACCTTCCACTAGACCAGGCTGCTCAAAGCCCCAACCAGCCTGGCCTTGAACACTTCCAGAGAGGGAGCATTATCCATTAAAAGGAATCGGAAAAGGCAGAAATTGAACTACACTGCAGACTACAGTAACTTCATGTGCTTTAGAATGGTGCTAGCCCATACTTGTGGCTGAATAACAGATTGATACTATTTCTGACGTCATCTGTCATTATGCTCTTTGACTTTTCAAATATACAAGTGAATCAGATCCTCTTTGACACCACAGATAGAAATGTCTTGGTATGGTGTTCACATTGGCAATTTGTTTCAACCACAATAAGTAGGCAGTACTCTGAGTAAGTTGTGAGTCGCAGTCTGCTGCCTACTTGAAATACATTTTCCTGGGGGCACTCTGCCCCTCTCCCTCTTGTGTAGGCAGAAAGCAGCACACCATGAGACTCGCCAGCCACAGTTCATCTTGAAAGCTGTATTTAGATTGCTACTTATCCTTGTTCTCCACATGTTGCAAATTCTTGGGCTCAAGCACGACTCTCATGAGATGCTGCAATGTCATTATGAATGTTTGCTTATTAAATGAAAGGCTGATTTTAAATCAAGTTCCTTTTTATTAAAAAACGGGTATGTCAAAGCCCTGACTTTCCATTACTAATCAATTTCAACACCGCACTTTCCAGCAGCTCTGCAGGACAGAGGAACACTCGCGTCTTTATTTTCATGGGAAATTCAGTTATTCCTTCACAAATTAGCAATATTAAAGTGTTTCCGTTATGATTATTAGGACAAGGTACACCCAGAAGCCTCATCTTTCTGCTTCTACTGGAAGTGGCACAGCTTGTGCTGACAGAGGTGCTGGCCGGTAAGGCTGAGCAAGCCAAGCACCCAGAGTCCCAAGGAGTTGCACCGGATGCAGCCCGGCAGCTCTCATTAGTATTGGTGGAATCACTCAAAAACCAAATGCCTCCAGCTCAACTTTGGTAATTTACCTCTCCTGATGTGACTCAGATGCCTATCAGTACTGACTCGACTTTTTTCCATGTAAACATTGTAACTACACCACAAAATAGAAAATATGTAAATCTTGTGATTTAACTTTACACAGCAATTCTGTACTAAACTATACTACGTCCCAGAAGGTTTCGCCACTAGATCATTATTTACTAATGGGCTGTAGGGTAGCAATAGAATATAACCTCCAAAGGCACAAGATGAATATTTAATCCAGAGTTTCTGCCCGTTAATATTTTATTAAAGCCTGGCTATTTTCCACCATCCTGAAAATACGATATTCCATTAATGATAATTGTGAATCTCAATGGATTCGGATTTTAGCAGCTTCTGGATATTACAATGAAATAATTCCTATTGCTGTTCATTAACAGCAAAGATGGCGCTCTCTGCAGCTTCAAGCCCCAGTATTTATTTGTTAATAATGGTCTTTTAACCCAATCAGTACAGGGTAGGGAATGGTTTCAGAACTGACATTAAAAATAATATTACAAAAATACTTCCTTTTTTTCAAATACAGAAAGCAGCATTTAGGCTGCATTTCCCTTGTGGTGTGAGAAATAGAATGCAGACCCTTTCTCTGTTGTGAACTGAGCCAACTCTTACAGATGATAGCTCTTCACTCATGCAGGTAACATTAATTGGCTAGCACAGCCTGCTTTTTTCTAGCCCACTGCAAAACAATATACATGATGGTGGCGCCACCAACAAAGCAACGGGCATTAAATTAAATTTTCTAGATCAAGCCCAGTAGAAAAAACCTTTCCCTGTGCTTTTCTATGACTAGAAGACTAATCTCCAATGACTTTATTGAATGCCTTTCACAGATATTCGATTATCTAAAACAATAAAACGAAGCAAGGCAGTTTACTGCCTTGGGAACAGCAAATTTCCTCTCCCTTCATTACAGAGGGACTGGAAACAGAAATCCGCTTCTTGTGAGTCCTGTAGGACTGCGACGGAAAGAAAATAGTTAAGCAAATGTACACACAGAAAAAAAATCCTTTCACCTTCCTTAGGTCATTAAGTTGCAGAAGAATCTGCACTTTTTAAAAGCACTTCAACACTGTTTAGAGAGCTTTTTAGTAATCATAACGGACTAACCAAAATGTGCCTAGCAAGAAATACAAACCCAGCTACGTGGGCTGCGTAAGGAATGGAAAGCTTTTTAAAATGAGAGTTCCACCATGTAGAAAATAAAGAATTTGGTATCATGTCCTTTAATTCCTTGCAAGAACAATATCATTTACAGTTTCCTTCAGACAGTGGAATAAACTGCAAAAACATCTAAGCTGCATTTGATGAGCAAGTGCTTGTCATCTCTGGTAGCTTTTGAACTAAAAATATATATGAAAAAAAAAGTTCAATATCCATTTAGATTCAGGCTTCCCTGTCACTAGGAGTATTACTAATTCACATAAAATCAAACACATTTTGTTTTGAAGGCTAAACCTTCAACACTGTAATGAGTGCAGGAGTTACATAATTGATACACATGTTCATTAACGAGCTTATTTTAGCAGCAGATTTTACCATACAATGCTTTCTACCTAAGTAACAGAAAGAGTAGATTTATTGCTTTAATTTCCCATGATAATATTATCATTCAAAACAGTGTATATAAAATATATGCACTTATGTATTAACGTATTTTGCACGTTATGTGCCTACGTATATGTATTTAATTTTCATATGCAAAATGGTCCCTGTGTACTTTTCACTTTTTACCCCATGCTACGTTTATGTGCAAGACTAATCCCATTCTGAAGACACATAATAACCCATTTGTCAACACTATCGTTTTGTAGATCTTTGCAGTATCTTGATTATATTTCTTTGCTAAATATGCAATTGCTTTGACTTTTAATTTCCACCTGACAGGTCAGGTGTTCAGGCCTTGATCTAATGCCCGCTTCAGTAAATAAAGGCTTTTGCTTACCCAAATGAAGTAGGTAAGTCCAGCTTCATTGTCCTTCAGAGTGTAAATTGTCCTTCCTTCACTACATTTCTAGTTTCTTACGGTGTTTCAGCATGTGGTGAGCGGATGCTTTATTTCAGAAACCTTCCACTTCAACATAACCTTTTCCTGAAAATACTTCTGCTTCACAATTAAATCATTCATACATTTCTTTAAGAAATTATTTCATTTAGAAGGAGAAAATCCATTTTCTTAATCTTTAGCTTTAGCTTTTTTCTTCGTTAATCTCATACTATTTCTACACTTGATTCCAGTGTCAAGAAAGGGAAGATTTTTGTCACAGAATAAATAAAAGATCCCTTTCCCCTTCTCAGTCACACACACAGACACAAAAATAAACTGACAAGTTGTTTGCAAAAAGAAACAAGTTACAGAGTTATTTACTCTTTTTTTTTTTTTTTTCTATGTACATCACTGAGGAAAGGGAAGTGGAGCTAGAGGATGAGCTGGTAAGCATTCTGTCTCATTTCAGGATTCAAAATGTTTTGAGAGCAGCGACTATGACCAGAGCGTCAGCAAGTCAGATTGAAAGGGTAGGTAGAAAACTGATAACGTACAAGAACAAAGCAAACATGCAGACACTTTTATGTACTTTCATCACAAATCTTGTGTTATTCAGCACAAAAAACTATCTTAAACTGCACTTCTGATGTAACAGCTGATAAGTTTAATAGATGCTGAGCATTGTGTCCTCTTCTGATGAGTGACATACAGGGGCCTTTTATTCCACATGAGAACTTCAGTGTTGACCACAAACAGGACTCACACAAAATCTCATGTTTAGGCAGACTCTTAAATGTGATGCTCTATTAATTATTCAGACAAGTTACAAAGTTACTAAGGGTTGCATTAAATTCTGTCATTGTGTGTGCGTGAGCAAAAACACATACAGAGCTTTTGACTGGTGACATCTGGCAAAGCTCGCACATATACTCATGAAGTAGGCATTTGATAATGGCAAAAATGATCATTAGTTAAAACAGAACTCAAAAATGCTTCTCTAGAATGCAAAGCACATGTGGAGCGAAGCTGAAGGATATATGAAGAGCTAATGGTCTATGGGTGGCTTCTACAGATCCTGGTGCTGATAAAGATTTTGCTTTGAAAGATAAGAAGTAGCACAAGAGATAACTCACTTGATGTGGCACTTCTCAATTTGCCTCCTGACTAGGGCTACTGCAGAAAATAAATGTGAAATGGGTAAAGTGTGTATTACAGATTTGGAGATGCATTTAAATGTGTTCCTATAGATTTTTTTCTTCAAATACTCAGAATAATAAGCATCGTTACTTCCATAAGCAAATGTGCCTTACACAGCACATTGTGCTTAGAGCTTTATGTCATTTTGTGTACCCTGTGTAAAAATGTTAGAGGACTGTGAGGAAAAGCAGTCCTCCCCTGAAAAACACATGAGATTGTAACTGCTTTTACTAAGAGGAGGACTTTGAGATTTATGTATACATAAAAATAGTTACATGCATATATATGGACATGTATGTGTAGCTTCACTGTATTTTAAGTACAGCCTAACATTAATAAATGTATCACTTCACACTAAATTGCATGATACAGAAAAGCACACACTTGAAAAATTGTAAAATACTCATAATAATCTTGTCAAATATTCAAATTACCTTTACCTCTTTATATATTTTCATGTACTTTTTTAGATTCATTACACAGAGCTTTAATAAGTAGCTACCCAAAGCTTGTAATACTGGTCAGAATAGTGCATAATTGAGAGAACAAAGCACTTATTTAAAGAGCTAAGTGTTAAAAACAAAACAGACACCCTTTTCTTTGCGCTTGTGTCCATTCAAAGCTGCCCAAGATCTTGTGATAAAATAACATTCAGTTGACTTTTAGGCAGAATGCAAGTTGCCTGATGAATCTGAGTGTGACATGACTATACAATTACAGCTCTATTGTTCACATGTGTGCCAAAGTCCTTTTAGGTTGGACCAAAGAGCTGTCTGATAAATTCTAACTTATTTCCCCCATATTTTTTCATGTAAAAATAAAATATTGTGTCATGCTTCCCTCAGAGACCAGTACTCCCTTTTTGATAATTCCCTTACGTATCTCCATGAGGACAAGGTACAAGATAATGATAGACAGTCTTCTGTGGTGACTATTAACAGTTACATTAAGAAACTCTTCAAGACTGCCATTATGAGTAAGAAATACAAAGTACATCCACAAACAAATGACTTAGTCCTAATTTCTTTAGGTAATGTAAAAAAACAACCAACCAGTAATAAAAAGTGGTCGTCATATTTGGAAAAATAGTAACTCTGATTTTTAAATTGATCCTAAATCATAAGGACTTGTTCTTTTAACAATTTATTAACTTTTTCATTTAAGATTTTTAAGATTTATTTTTTGAAAAATCTAATTCTTGAGATCTTTAACCTTGCCTTTCAAATGGAAGAACTATAAATGTATACATGCATAAAAAAGATAAAGGAAAGAAAAGCTGTTTAAAATTGAAAGCCAACAAGAACAAAAGAAACCAAACAAATCCAAACAAATCCTCTCTCTAGAAAATGAGAGCTATAAAGAAATTTATTTTTATTGGTGGGAAAAACAAAGAAAAAAAACCCAATTGGAATATGTGACTGATGTTGCCAAAGTATCATTTTCTAAAATTGGGAGGAAAAAAATCCTACCATCCAACAATAGAACAGATGCTAAAATTGAGACTTGATCATCAAAGTTTAGGTGAACGTACAAGAAGTTATTTTGTGCCTGCCCCCTGGCTAGGAATGCAAGGGGGGGAAAAAATACAACCCAAAACAAGCAAAATAATAATAAAAAAACCCCACCACTAAGTAAAATCTCTGAATTGCTATAAGAATGTGAGCACTGAAATGAACTTCTCTAACAGTTCAAATGTTATGCAAAAGCAAAGGATAAATCTGCATCACTGAAGACAGGTTTGTCAATACAACAAACAAACAGCACAATACAGAAGCACTAATCTGACACTGCAAAAATATGTAAACAGATTTTTCGCCTCCTTGTACAGAATGCACATTTCTTTAAACTGCAAATAAGAATTTGTGATGTTTTCCCCTTACAAACCTTGGGAGCTTTAGTGCTTTTCCCCAGAGTGGTACAGAGCCCTATTAATTAGTGATATGAAGTTGGCTTATTGGAACAAGAACATTACTTCTTATCTGTCCTTGTTGTGTGTATTTACACATCTGCTGGTCTCTCCTATATGTAGTTATTACACAAATAAGAAATACTGACTTATACAGTATCAGTGGAGCTAAAATCAATCACCTGAACAGTTGTGGAACACAAGCTAAAATCTAAGTGATTTTTAATGGATATTATCAATAGGAATGCTACCAACCATAGACAACGTGACTTGGCACTCCCAGGAAAGACTGTTTAATACACCAAAGAACAGAGATACAGGCACACACCTCCCAGCCAGAGCAAGGAAGACGTATCCATTCCCTGCTGACAGCTGCTGGAGATATACCAAAAGCACAGGAGGGAATCATTAAGGTAGCTTCTGCCAGAGAAATGCCATGAAACAAGCAGCTAGCCCATGTCAGAACCAGAGAAGCAGCATCAAAATAAACACCTGAAGCAGTATTCCCTTCTGTTTTTAAAATAAAAATTCTTTTATGGTAAATAAATTCCCTGACAGGCAGAGGTTTCAGTGAGCCACCGCAGTAACCAGGGATCTTTTGTTTGTTTCCCCATCTGAAAGTTGAAATATCAAGTCTCACAAACTTAAGCCAGCCCAAGTCATCTTCACAGCTAAAGTTCACTTTGGGTACAGAGACATCTTCCTTTCAGGGAAACCTGATTATTCGGACCTGAAACTGGCACTGTAACCAAAATAATTCAAGAACAAACATGTAAAGATTTTACTGATCTCATCTTCAACTCTGTACAAATAGCCAGTGATGTTAATGGTAGGACTGCTCAACTGTAACAGCAACAAGCTAAATGAAGGGTTGGGTGGTATTTTTCTCCAGAAGTATACACAGCACAGCACAATTTGATCTGCTGCTTGCACCGTGAAGCCCTCAGGATAAGGGCCTTTTTGGCAGTAACACAAATTTCAGCACAGCTTGACCCTTGGCTCTGACCTGGATTCCCAATCACTGTTAGAAATTCAGCCATCAAGCGAACAGGGGTGTGATGCTCCCTGACTGCACCCCACCGGCACAGGCTGCCCCTGCTCACTGTGGGAAGAGAGCTGTGGAGGCTGTGCCATGGCAGCCTCTCTGCTACATGGTACATGGCTGGTGCTTCACTCTTACTCTTACATTTAGCGCCTGTGAGGCAAAAAGGACTCATCTTCAATTCCAGAACACGGAGTGGGATCCAAGCAGCAAAACACACTAGACCACTAGGGGAATTTCTCTATCTTCCCTATTAAGCTGGAGTCAAGTATTCAGCCACCCATCCCACCTGGCACAAACTTTCTATCGCTGCTAAAAGAAAGATGCAGTTGCACAGCTTTTGCTTCACAATCCTGACTACAGACATACCAGCCAAACCATAATATAGCTACAGGGATGACTGAAATTTACCAGCTCAGCTATGGAGTACCTTATTTGTCCCCCTCTGGTGTTTTCAGAAACTGAAATATATTGTTATGTGCCCACTGGTGTACACAATGAGGTGGTTCAGCAAACCACCTGTGTTTGAAGATGTTCTGTTTTAAGCTAATAGAGAAGTAAATATTGCACAATTGATCCCTTTCCTCTTCACTGGTGCATTATGGAACTATCATACATTACCAGCCTGTTCTGAGCGGAAGAAAATATCTCTGATTCATGCTGGTAGTAAGTGGCCCTTTGAGGATTTGGGTGTTTTACTCTCTAGACACACTCTTTATTCTTCTGGCTGATCTAAATCTTATCAATTTCTTCATCTTGAAGTAAAAAGCAGTCCAGCTCTCAGACAGTTTGTGGTTTCTGAGATTGAAGCAGAGGGAGAATGACAGTCTGTCTGTCTCAAAAGCTATTTCCGAATTCATTCATTAGCCCTCCCTCATTAAACATGTAGGAGAATTATGAAGGCAGAGAAATAATGAAATAGGAATCTTTCCCAAACTGGTCTTGCTATCCCACCACACTCAAATATCTGATATCCATTGTGACATACTTTCTTCTGCATTGATGAATTTAAATTTCTGTTGCTCAAGGCTTCAGAAACAGCATGAGTGGTCATTATATCACATACATATTAGAGTCTCCCTCTCTTCAAACTAGATGCCTGAATTAATAAGGTCCTTTTCCTGTACTGTGCTGCCCTACTAGCAAATACTTTCTGACTGGGTAAAACTAAAGTGCAAAAAAGTGCTTTCCTAGATGTCTTGTGAAGTGAAGATCAGAAAACAGCATGCAGGCTTTTGATATTTCACATTGGGATGCACATTCTCCAGAGCCCTCCCTACTGTCGACAGAGACCATGTTCTGTGACAGCCTTCGACTTGGCAAGGGAGCAGGACAATGCCTGCCTCCCCCCCCTGCACCCCAGCCTCAAACAAATCACAGAGCCCTCCCTTTACCCACAACAGAGTATTGAATAATACATTACTTTTGCCAAATAAAGTACAGATTTAGCCTGGTCAAGGCTAATTCACCCTGGTTTATATACCTGCATAAACACTTGGAATGATGCTTCAGAATTCGTAACTGCAGTTACTAACGCTCTGACCCCTACAACTTTATCCACCTTCCTCTTTGAAAACATAATATACTTAACACTGAAGATGGGACTTGATTTGTTAATATTGGCTTCAAAAGATAGGCTGAACTGTAATGATCATCCCTGGCTGAAGACACAAAACCTCTGGACATCTATCAAAACAACACACATATCCTACTGACTTAAAGTACCCCCAAGTTTTTTTTTTTCTTTCCTGCAGAGTACTAACTTTGCCATATGCTACAGAAGTTGAAGTATAAAAGATAAAAAAAAAAAAAAACCTTTAAGAGGTTTTTTAAGAGGAAAAATGTAACACTATTTCTTCACAATAAAGTAGTTTATATAATATTTTCTATTTTTCATTTCAAGAAATCACAATGCATTATTGAGCTACAGAGCTGAATATTCTGTCTGTAGGCACTATCCCAACAGGTGAACTCAAACTTCAGTGCAAAATACTTAAAGAAAGATGTATACCCATTTCATTATGCTGCAGCAATCTCTTCATGAGTTGTCTAGAGCAAAACTGTCAGTCTGGGTCACAGAGGTACTCAAAGGACTAATTTGCTAGGGTAAAATGCTGCTGTACAGTTTTCTGAACCACCTTTTCTACATACAGCTTGGGTATTTCAGCACAGCAATAGGTTTGCCACATAGAATTATGTTAACTGTGTAGAAGCTGCCAGTAATTTTGCTTTCTAAGGGATTGATCAATACTGCCTGATAGAATCACATCAGCAACAAGGCCACCTTTCAATATTAACCAATTTTATATCTTACCTTTTCCCTGTTGACTGGTTGTGATGCCAGGTGAAAAGGTGATGGAGAGTTCAAACCATGAGACAAATGACAGATGCCTGCAAATTTAATTAGCAAACAAAAATCCAGGGATAGCTATTATTTAGTGGAAAGACGTAAGCCCTGGCAAGGTATCTGTGAGTTCTCCTATCATGACATAACAAAGGCCACACTGGCAAGGGGAAGAGAAAATCTAGATTCTAAATTTTTTCCCAAACATGGGGAAAACCTCTCTCTCACCCTCTAGCTGTTTTGCCAGACTGGTCTTTGTTTGAAGCTACTGCTGTGCTCCAGACACCAATCTCTCTCTCTCACACACAAGCATGTCTGCCTAGGAAATACTTCACCAGACTTCTGTCCAGTCCATCAGCAAGCTCAGTGTGTTTACTTGGATCCATTTCTTCAATTAGAAGAGCTCTACAATCCTTAGAAAATCTTTAGAAACTACTGCTAAGAAGCCATCCTTTCAAGGCAGGTTTAAGTCCTGTATCGGTTAGCACCACTGCACCCCCAATACAAAATTTGCTCATATCTGCACTGTCAGGTCCCTTATTTATTTAACTTGCTCACCTGTGGACCATCTATCAAGGTATACTGGTTTTGAGATGCAGATAATATTCTTTTAAGGTGTGGTATCCTAACTGATGGCTTTTCAAGTATGACTGGACAGACAATACTAATATATTCTTGGTAAAGTGCACACTCTTACTTTACGATTCCCAGATTTCTTACTCTAGAAATTTGAATTACATACCAAATGTTTAAACAAAGTGTCTTCACAAGCCATTTTTTAAACACTTGCTATTAACATTTTAACAATATCTAATAGCAGCAGTGTTACTCTCTCTGTTTTAAATTGTATTCCTTTTCAGGTAACAGCAAGCAGGAACAAAAAAAAAAAAAGTTTGAATAATACATTTATTCTGCTATTATTTAGCGTGTTCTTCAGCTCTCTTAGAACCTGAACTGTTGGCAGCTTTCTGGAAAGCCAGTTTTGTAGGATGTACCAAGTACTAGAAAGACAAAGATGTATTAAAATTTGAGATTGACAGACAGCTGGCTGGATTTAAAGGGAAAGTAAGTGGAGTGGAGGTAGCAACTCTATGCGCTTAATAGCAGAAAAGTGAGAGTCGTGGGATATCTGAGATGAGATCAGGCTCTGTCAAGCAGAAGATGATATTACTTACACCTTTAAGGCCACTGGGGCTCCTGGTCTTGTAAGGAAACAGAAGATTTAAACCCAGCTCTGTGTAGTGTTAAGGGAGCCCAAAGTAATTTGAGCTGGCAGAAGGCTTTGTAAAATTGCATCAGTTCAGGATAAAGTTTGGCTTGCTCTTCCTGGCTAGTTGAGAAATAGGGTCATGCAGTGAGAACATGCAAATTCTTTTTTCCTTCTCTGTTTTAGAATTATTCCTATATTGATTTTCAGTTTGCATGTACTTAGTACAGACTGGTTTGCCTATGGCTATTTGGCACCATTCCTATTCTTCTTAACCATGGCTTTATTTTTCCTTCCTGAACACCAGATGAAACCAAGCAACGTTCACTCCAAAGTCACCCTACAGAAGAAAGTATGTCAGAAATCCTCTTGCAGTTGCTGATATAAGAGTGTACTGAGGAACAGAGTTTTTCATACTAATAGGATCAACTTATTTACTTTCTGAAGGAATCACTGTTACAATAGGATAGTTATCATCACTAGGTTTAATTCCAGTGTTACCAGGATGTGAACAAAACATTCCCCTTAGGGACTTACATTTCAGGGAACAGGTAAATCATATAAAAACACAGAAAAAGGAAAGCTTGAAGAATTAATAAAAGAGATTACCACTGGAATATAGTCTCCAAATAATTAATTTCACAACTTCAATATTGGAATTCATTATCTTACACAGCCCTCCAAAATGATCTTATTTCTTGACCCTCACAGAGACATCAAAGCCTGTCCTTTCAAGTCATATATTTGAGAGACTTCTGCAGGATTTTAAGATTTGCACAGATACTACATTATTTTTCCATGCCAAATAGTTGTTTAAATTTTCAGTCTGTTACTGATGACCTTAAATAGCTCTTTTAAAAGCTTCCCTTGTCAACATGTGCAAACTGTCTTCAAGTTTTTCTCAGATATCTTGCTATTACTTTAATAATTCCTTGCTGTATCCGAGAACACACTATTTTCTCTAAGAGCTACCTATCTAATTTAGTATCAGTAAGCAGCAACTAGCAAGCACAGTGATGACTTTCACACAGTCCCACCGTTGTTCCTTGCCCCTCCTTCACATTTCAGTTTCTCTGCAGGTAGCATAATTTGACAAAAGTAAAAGAGAAATTCTGAAAGAGTGCTTCCACTTACTCCTCTGACACAGCAGGGAAGGAATTGGTAAGGAAGTGGCAGAACTTTCCCTATGAGTACTGGAGTTACTGGGAAGCCTAGAGGGTAAAATGAAAACAACCCAAAGCTAAGGTATAGCATTCACTCAGGACAATACAGAGACTAAAGACAGTGTCAGGTATGGTCCCAAAACCAAGTAAATACTTTCCTGTATTGAAAACAGAGGCAGGGACATTGCTGATGATCAAAGGTAAGACTGCCAGTGGAAATACCAGTGAACCTGTATACTGAAGGAAGACTAAAATCCCCATAGGAAAGTTGATAAAACAAGGAACAGGAAATGTACTTCCAGGGACTTAGAGTAATATTAAGAGCAGAACAGTAACACATAACAAAAGGAAAAACTGTACTTTTCTTTAGTAGGGAAGAGAAAAAGAAAATAGCATCAGGCAAGCTAATTTAAGATGATCTTATCTCAGCTGATCAGAACTCTAGCCCTCAAAAGTTGTGCATAAAAGAGAGGTATCTAAATTAATGGCAGTTTGGTAAACTCGTGTTCAATTTTATTGAAAATAGATTGTTCCAGACTAATACAATAATTGCTTTATAAACAAGATATATTGAAACTAAGTTCAAATAAATTACTGTATGCTCAATATAGCACCACCACAAAAAAAAAAAAAAAAATAGATCAACTGTAGAAGACAGTCTGTTGTACAAGAATTGTAAATTGGGTAAAAAGTTAAGTGAAGAAAAATAACAGCAATTTGCACTGGACTAGGAAAAAAGTACTTCTTTAAGGATGAGTCTCAGAACTAACAGTAATCGGTTAATGTCAACAAATTTGTGGGACAAAACCAGAATGGACTTGTGAAGTGTGTTGATCAGGAGAAATTATCAAAATAAAGTTGGATGTAACAGTGAGTAACTCATGAAAGTGATGGGAGCGGTAAAGCTGTGATGATGCTCAAAGTGAAGAATCATTTATTCATCAATACAAATCATTTCTAGTTTTAGGTATGAATTATTTGAAAGTAACAAAGGAAGTCAGAGACTTTTGTTTCTTTTTCAGACTGATTGACTGAGCTATTAATTCAGTGTAGCCACAGAAGAAACAAATACAGTCTTGTGAGGTGGCAGCTGATGTGCTTCCATTTTATAAAGTATCATTAATGCCACAGCACAAACTCCTTTGTGAATCAAACCAGCTTAAAACAGTGACATTTACCCTGCCCACAGCATTGAGGGAATGAAAATAGGCCTCTTAGAAAGCAGAGGACTTAGTTCACTACCATGCTGTCACTTCTCAGTGAGTAACAAACTCATTAAAACTGAAGATAAGGCAACGTATTCTTATGCCTGAAGAAATTCCTGACAAGAACCCGAGAACAGACATGATGCCATCGTTACAAATCAACATAAGCTTCAGCCAGCAGAAGGCAACTGGACAGAGTTAACCCATTTGACTGCTATTATGTGCCTCATGCTTGGATGTTGAAGACAGAATTTCTAATGAAGAACATCTACCTGAGGAGCAATCTGTCATCAGCTAACATATCTAATGGCCTAGAGCAAACTGCTGATTCAACTGTTGGCCTTATAAGTCTCAGATGATTCTTCACTATGCTACTTTTCTATTGCTGTTACCAGTGTATAAAGCCCATGGTGCATTTAGGAAGACTGCTTAGAGGACTACATACAGAGGACTACGAGACTATAGATATAAGTCATTTAATTAGGTATTTCTTTGTTGTAACTATTCCACGTGCAAGCAGACATCTGTCTTGATGCCTGTTGCCATTTAATTTCAAAGGAAATGTTGCTATCTACTTTCATGCAAGAAGGCTGGGACCTCTGCATTTTTATTACACGTTCCTGGTCTGCAAGCCTATAAAATCTGTTACCTCAAAACTCCAAAGGATTAAGACCAGAAGCCAGTTAAATGCAACACTATGGCATACCAAACCAGGATTATAACAGTCACCACAATTAACATTTGGCATTTAAGGTACAACTTCTTAACATCTCCTACTGGAGTATACATTAATCCTTTTCTGGTTTTCTATTTACTGCTGAATGAAAATTTAAAAGCACCTTTATGGGAAGGACACAACTTAACATGCCTATTGCCAGGCCACATGGCTTTCTACTTATGAAAGGGGTGGGGGGGGGAAGGCAAAAGTGCACATCAGTATTTTCTGATTGCACAAATGATTTGAAGCCTTTCTCTCTGCTGTACCATGACAGCAGCTTTTCCCTTTTAACAGCTACAACCTCACCCTGTGGAAAAAAAAAACAAAAAACCAACCTACTAACACAACTTTATCATTTGTATTTCCATCACTTTTTATCCTTCCATATGTGCAAGTTCTCAGTGCTCAATCTTTTTGCCAAAAGCTACCACCCTGCAACAAAGCTTCATCTCAGTCACCAGAAAAAAAGTGAGGATCAGAGTAGGAAAACTGGCCAACATTGTAGCCACAAGCTTGACTTTCTATAGGCTCTGAATATTTGTCTGGATCCTCTGTCAGAATCTATCTGGGACAGGCTGGCATGATGTCAGCTGCAGTACCGGGCACCCTTTAAAAGTAATCAGAAAAAAACCCAACCAACCAACCAACCAAAAAAAAGCAAGCCAACCCCCCAAAAAACCAAACCTCCTTTAAGAGGAGCAAGAAACATAAGCACAACTTGGCAAGTTCTAACACCAAATCTATGTGACTTCTTCATCTAATGCTGTTTAATTACAAAACACTCTTTCCAAATATGTCTCCTTCTTACCTAATTATAGCATTGAATAGGAAATCTCCTGGCAGCTCAGAATCAGACAGGGGGAAAGGAACAGAGGGTTTAATCACCAACCTGAAGGCAAAAGCAGTACTTTATGCAGTATGATTTTCAAAGTAGTTCTACCGATTCTCTATCAGGGGTTAGATACCTGAGGTCAGATTTATTTAAGGCATAAATCAGCACACTTCAATGGAGATACACTTGGGAAGAATTTGGCCTGTTTTAAACTGTAATTCAAAACTGAAAAGCCATCCTGGAGAGATCCAGAGAATTTCAGTTTCTATCATCCTTACACTGTCTTTTCAGCATTTACTGTAATTTACTTCTTCAAGATGTGATGTTAATGGCCAACTTTAAAAGACAAACAAAACCATCACCATTCTAATTATAACCTAACAACAGGGACACACAGAGTCCTATATGTTTTTGTATGATTTGGGGTTTTTATGGTGCCTCAACATTTAGGAAAATACAGCATTTTTTTACCAGTTAAATCAGCATACTGATTGGGAACTAGTTCTTATACAATTGCATCCACACTTTTTAAGTAATCACACTATTATTCAGAATTTTAAATATCTGACGTGTGATACGCAGGGAATTTTCTAAAAAAAAAGTATCTGAAGAAGGAGGGAGGGATGGTATTTCTTTACTGAGCACTTTGGCATTAGCTTTCATTTTAATAAACGAACATAAGAAAAAAGAAATAGCCTAATAAATCTTTTAAAGAAAAAAAACCACAAATGCACAAAATTTTAAAAACACCAACTGGAGACCTTTTGTTTGCTTGCTTCTTTCTTAGCAGAGATTTAAAGTAAATACTCCAATACTAGAACTGCTACAAGTGAGGAGTACAACAAAGATTTTAAGCTTCAGTAAAAAATTAGGGCATGATCTTAACCTCAGTGATGTCCAAGGGAGCAAGATACTGTGATCAGCTTTGTGATGTGTAAGGGACCGAGATGGTGTGCAGGGAAAACAGAAAACCTTTTGTGCAATTTATGTCAAAATTCCCACTTTTTGCATGGAAGAAGATGGTACTGAGAAGAGCTGCTCTTAATTATCTTCAGGGCTGTAACTTCACTGCCACAACAGTGTTTTCACCCCTTCCTCCTTCTCCTGGCAGAGGAAGTGCTGCTTAATCTACATCTGCAGCTGTTGGGCTGCTTCACTGTGCAGAAAAGGTTTATTTTGTTGATGACCTGGCTTTAATACTCTTCATCCACCAAAAATAAGCAAATGCCTGCAGCTGAAGTCATAGAATCACATCACAGAATCATAGAATGGATTGGGTTGGAAGGGAGTTTAAAGATAATCTACTCCCAACTCCCCCTGCCATGGGCAGGGACACCTTCCACTAGATGAGGTTGCTCAAAGCCCCTAACCCTAGCCTTAAACACTGCCCGACTATATAGGTGTAAGTCAGGTCAAACCAAGTTTACCTGATGACAAGCAGGAAAATAAGACATGCTGAATGCAGCTCATCCTCCCAGTGCATATTATTAAAATCAGTTATGCCACACAAAGGGAATGTGGTCTGCAAGTGAAAAAGGCAGACACACATCACAGACTTTTTTCCACAGTGCTTGAAGGGAGAGAGCTCCTTGATTCCTGGTCACAGATCCCCTCTGACCTCCTCCTGGAAACGTTAATGATAAAGGTGATAACACTCAATGAATGTCTCGTAACCCTGAACATAACCTCTAGATTTAATTCAGCCATTCTTGTCTCTTCCACTTTCTGCCACAGTCCTATTCAAGAGTTATGTTATCTTGGCTTATAACTTTGACCTCTGAAGTCTAAGGGCATGGAGTCAATCAATTCTTCATACTTTAGGCCTACCTGAAGGGCTCGATTTCATTATGTCATTGTTTTCACTTTCTGAAATATTCTTTGAATATTGTGAGCCTGCTTTAGCCTCCGAACTACTATGAAAAAATGGTGGGAATTCTCACACCCTCTTCCAGCTCTAGTGATGTTTTTTGCTTCCTTATTTTGGCAGGGCCAGGGGTGAACCAAGAAAATAAGCTCATGACACGTTCAGCAGTAAAATGCCCATGTGCTGATATATACAAATGAAGAAATTCTTACTTTTTTTACTTCCAAACTAACAAAGCAATCCTGTCCGCTGTATTTATTCTCACAGTTCATGTTTCACTTGAAGCGATGGGCAGGAGAAGGAAAGGCTGCTAACAATTCATGGTTGCTTACCCCTTTTACAAGTTTCTGATTATGGGTAGCTCTTTCTTCCACTGTACATACAGCTATAGGTATTAGTTTAAGTATCAGAGTAGGCCATTGAATAGCTAGCCAATTAGATAATCTCCATTACAGGAAAATACTGCTATTTGATTAGCTTGTTAAAATAACACCTCTGTACATATGCCCCAAGGAGAAAACCTTCTGTAAAAGAACAAAAAGATATTTAGCCACTATGGTTGCCAACTTTCACAGGTATACAAATTTATTTCTCAGAGAAAATACGTAGAGACCATTGGGAGATTTACCTTTCTTAAAGTCATAGGATTCATAATTGCCTGAAACGTGTTTTCCTGGCTGTGATATCCGAGTGCGAGAGAGGAAATGACGGCCAGCTGCGTATTGGAAGAGGGGAAATCTCTCTCACCCCTCTCCAGAACAAGATGCTTACAACATTAGCCAGGTCTGAACAGTCTGTGGAGAATCCAACTTACTTAGCACGGATCATCTTTCTCAGTTAATTCCTTATCCACTATCCTCCCAATGCAAACATCTGTCCTTCCATGTCCTACGCTTGTTCTTTTTAAACATAGATTTTAGATTTTCTCCTAATTAGGAAAACTATGCAGAAGGATTCACTGACCCTTGGAAGAGCCTGTTAACTGTCAACCCCAGAGTCTGCTGCCTAGAAGCATACTTTCTTTCTCATTATATTTGACCTGCTGCTAAATGCAGAAAGAGGAAACACCAAATGACATCATTAATTACTCTGTAAAAAAAAAAAAAAAAAATTCAGTTAGCTAAGTTTTATGTAGAACCTGAATACTATTGCAAATGCTCCTGTAAATTTACAGTACCCTGAGTAGCATAAACAACTCTTCCAGGTTGTTCAAGTTATTTATAAAATACAGCTGTGTGAAGACAGAGACATCACACATAAAGAAACCGTCACTACATGATAAACTTCCCAAAGAAAATCTCCTGCCTTGTGATTCAAATACAGACTATGTGAACCAAGCTTTGATCCAAATTATTCTGGGGTGAGAAGACATTTAGAATCTGAATGGCACTTCATAAAGCTAATAGTTGACTGAACCACACAGTAAGAGTGCTTTCACAATACAGCTTGGTAAAATCCACAGTATCCTTATTTTTCAAACACAGAAGGCCAAGATCCATAACACTGATACTATAAATCTTAAAATACCAACCTAAAACCTTTCCTGTCTATCAAAACAACTACACTTAACTCCAGTATGGAAAATTCTTCCACTGTCCAGGTGAAATTCTCCCAACTAGTTTTAAAAAAAATAATTTAATGGATTTTAACAAGAAGTGCAACTTAATGAAAGAAAACAAACCTCCCATAAGTTTATTGTACTGCAGCCAAACTGTAAGACATTGGCATGCTGCCCCCAACTAATTTGTGCGTAATCAGCAAAACTGCTTGATGGAACAGACATCGTGATCTTTGCTCCATATAAAATGACTGATCTTAATAAGGGAGTTAGGGCTTGGGCATCATGTGTAGGATTCAGAGCAAACATATATGCTTATCATCATTTTAACTGTCAAGTAGTATCCTGACTGCTTTCATCTGCTTTTCCAAAATGCATGTCTTGGGTCATCTGTCAACTCTGCAGTGATTCTTA
This sequence comes from Megaceryle torquata, assembly GCA_024611175.1. Lineage (NCBI taxonomy): Eukaryota > Metazoa > Chordata > Aves > Coraciiformes > Cerylidae > Megaceryle > Megaceryle torquata. The sequence continues at coordinate 24,535 of JANIJG010017444.1, read as the reverse complement.
ACTGAATCCCAAATGACACCAAGCAAGCTCTTAAGCTACCAACTATACACTGAACCTCTAAAACATGTGCATTTGATTCATCGCATATAGATGCTAATTAGATTTATTAGATTTTATTCTGCAATAAAAGATAACCACCATATATTTTCCAAAGGATGAGCTTCCCCAAAACCCAAAACTTCAAAGCTAAAAAAATATTAAGCCTGAAACAACTTAAAAGCTCCATTCTCAGTTTTGTTTTTCAGGAAATAAAATTTTGCTTCACAGCTTGCTTGAAGACCTACAGTAAATCTGCTGTGTAAATCTGGTAAGTCACTAGAAGGAATTGCTGTCTTTGAGACAGAGGCATAGCTCATATCCTACTTTGCAATTCTAGCCTATAAACCTGCATCAGGGTGTCCTCATTACAGATAATCATTCAGTTGCATGCCTAGATGATATCGGCTTCCACAGCGCTGTACAAGCTTCACAGTGCTCTATAGGCCATTTGACTGAAAGGGGTACATTCCCAACACTTGGTGAGGGAAGAGCCCCCCGCAGAAAACTGCTCAATACAAACATTCTGGATTTTTTTTTTCTCAAGCCTGTTTTCTTAATCAATCATGCCATATATAATCATTATATAAAAACATAAATATGCTCATGCCAGCTCCCTTATAAATGCTGATGTGTTGCAACTAAGCTTGACAGAAGCCTAGAAGCATCAAGAACGATATTCCTAGAAACTTCATGACAACTGGCCCTTAAACAGAGCAGCAACATTCCTTGGCAGGAGGGGTGCTCATTTGGAAAATCGTGAACTCTGAAGCAGAAGACATCTTTTTGGCTTGGCACCAGCCGCAGGCAGTCAGAGCCAGTTGCCCTGGTTGTGGTTCAGAGATGTTGCGACACTACTGGGACTGCTGCACGTGCACCAGCAAAGGCAGTGTCAGGGGGATGGCAATGCAGGGGTGTGCATCTTGTGGTTGTAGGCAAACCTACAGCATTCTGGTTAAGAAATTAAGTTTATTGAAGTCAAAGCAGATCAAGAAGGTTCAAACCTAAAATGAGGCATTACACCTCTGTTACACTTTTAATGAAACCCAGCAACAGGGGTAAATGGTGGACTGGGACCTACACAATACGAACGCAAACAACTCTTTTGTCAGGGCAAGACAATTTCTGTGGTCAAATTACCAGGACTTCACCAGAGCATCTGTCTGAGAGATCAAGAATTCAGAAGAGCAAATCATCTCTGGCCAGTTGTCAGTGTGACTGCTCTCAGCCTCCTCACTCCAAACTGCTGCTGCTAACAGGACTCACAGCTCTTCCAGAAACATCTGAGCGAGTTTCTCCCTGCTCCCAGACGTATTTTGTACCAGTTATTTGTACCCAGGTTTCTCCCCAACACAAAGATTCCCATATCAAAATAAAGCAACCTGCATTCTAATTTAAGAGATATCTGCATATTGCCACCCCTCAACTACCTCTATATCACACAGAGAGGAAAAAAAAAAAAAAGGAGATATTTTTCCCTTTTCCCTTTCTCCCCATCTCATAGGAAACAGAAATAAGTGGTTTTACACTACAAAGGCAAGAGCTTTTTCTGTGCCTAGTGACTGCTGTTTTCCCCTCACAGCATATGGTCTTGTTTAGTTTCTTTCTCTCCTAGCAATGAACTAATAAACATAAGGTAGGCCTCTGTCTTTTCACCAAGGGAAAAAGAGAAGCGTACTTCCTACACGAGGTAGACACTTATCTTGGTGCCAAGAAAAAGTGTTCATGCCCCATTAAACAGAAAGTAGATTCCTGTCTCTCTGGTTCTTCTGTTTGTTGCCTCAGATTGTTAAACAGAGCAAGGGCACTCCTGCTTCCAAGCACCTGCATTTAATTGCAGCTTATTGCATTCCCCACAGGGAGGCAGGAACAGCTGCAAGGGAACACTGTACTGATGCAAGAGCTCAAAATACTACACTTTTTTTTTTCCTGAGCAGGAAATGTGCTCTCTTCTACAAAAAGCACACTACTCTAGAGAGAAATCATTAGGAAAACAACTAGGACTGCTTGGTTTTCCTCTGTTTTCTTTAATTTATCTTTGTTCAAACAAGTTAATAAACTGGTATTCTAAAATAAAATAAAAAAATATTATCAAGACTCTATAAAGAATCTATGTAAACCTCACTTTTCAAGAAAAATAATGCTTTGGCTGAGCAACCTACTTGCTTGTTAATTGAAAAATTTCCACAAAGCTTTGGCAGGTCATCAAGATTTAAATTCAAGTGAATTTAAGTCAACAAATTAATGCATAAGCTAAGTTTAGGACTATCTTCTAAATAAAAAATTAAAAAAAAAGGATTTCTCCCCATCCTGCACAGTATTTAATTGCCTGTTTATGGAAGGCTGAGCAATGAAACTCTGGGAAAGCATGTACATTTTTTCCCCTCATGACAGCTATAGTCAGTCCCTCTTTCTTTCCAGCATTTGTTCCATTTATTTGTCTTCTGAATAGAATATTTTAGTAACTCACTCCATCCAGAGAGGTTGTTGGTTTGGTTTGGTTTTCTCCTCTGATATTTGTGCTAGATTTTTCCACAATTCCTTTTAGAAAATACCTAGTTTGATGAATTCCAAACCCACCTTCATAATTATACCAAGCCCAAGCCCTACAACCTGGCCAGCAGTTCCTGCTTCACACTTGGGAGATCTCCATCAGCTGACAGAACAATGAGCAAATAAAACTTCGTATGACAAGGAGAGCTGTTTTGAGAGCTCATCTGACTGAGGAGAGTAGAAGAAATCCAGGAACATATCCTCCAGTTTGATGAAAGTCAGTAGAAAGCAAAGCACAGTGATGCAAGAAACTACCCATGCTCATCTCATGCTGAAAAAACAGCAGGAAAACTCCTCCTCCTCCATTAAATTCCCAGGGCTCCCTTGTCTAACTAGGTCACCTCTATCAGAATCAAATGGAAACAATAATCCTAGGGTTTGGAAGCTGTAGGGCCTCCCAGCATGGTCACAACAGCTCTTCTAGATTTCAAGTGTTTTCCAGGTTCTAATATTTAAAAGAAAAATGTGCTTTCTTCATATCATCCTCTGTACCCAGAGGCAGCACAATAAAGATTATAGTCACAGCATCATGCTCTGTCTAGACCTCTTAATACAATAGTAGGGAAAGAATAATTGTTTCCTCGCATACCACTCTACTGTCTTATTGAATCAAAAAGTGACTTCCCCCCCCCCCCCCCCCACCCCCACAACAAAAAAATCCCCCACCACCCCCCCCCAACCCCCCCCACGAGGCCAAGCAGTGACGCCCTTTTCTTTTTGTGCCCACACCCACCCCGCACACCAACACTCTCCTCCCTTC